>BLSH010109980.1:871369-892108 GCA_018402905.1 Glandirana rugosa
CTGCGGTCTCTGCGTCTCCCAGCCTGGCTGAGAGACGCAGAGACCGCAGCGGGGAGGGCGATGCAATAGGCAAAGTAAACAGAGAGCGGAGGCAGCGCTGCCTAGTCCCGAGTCCTGTGCACTTGGATTGGGAGCACCGAAGCCTGCCTGTCCCCTACACCTGCAAAGTATGAGCCGGGACCGATCTCCGAGACACCCCCTGAGCGATGGGACCATGCATAACATCTAAAACCACGTAGGAGTGCTTATTGCAGGAAAGAGTGGGACGCCATCTGAGTTCACCCCGCAGAGGGTTATTTCTGCTAGTGCGGTCGATCTGTTAGCAATAACAGATCCCCTCATTCCGGTAAGGGTACCTCTGTGTGTTATTAGTGAACCTATCATCGGTGCTGGGACTACACATCTTTCTGGTGAAACCCAATTTATGAACACATTTTGGATTTTTGTCACATTGGTGAAGAGGGATTCGTTTCCTGTGTTATCCATTTATTTTTTGTCTATTGGAATCACGAACTTAAGGACTTTTTTAGGCACTTAGTGTTTCCCTAATGCCAAGAACAGTTGATTTTCAAATTCTTTACCCATGTCATGGTGAATTCTGGTAGGAAATCCAAACTTCTAGACAAAGTCAATGAATATCTTGTCGGCGACAGTCTTTGCTGACTTGTTTTTGGTTGCGTAGGCCTGAGCAAACCTGATGAAATGGTTGATTACCACTAATATGTACTCATAACCTCCTTTACAAGTCTCGAGATGGAGAAAGTCGATGGAGACCAGCTCAAAAGGATAAGTGGTAGCAATATTGTTCAATGGAGCTCTAGTAGGCTTATGTGGGCATTTGTCTTTCAGACAAGTGCACTGGTGGTTGATCTTTAGCTCAGCGCCTCTCTTCATATGTGGCCAAAAGAATATTTCTCTGATCAGGTTGACAGTCCTTTCAAATCCTAAGTGTCCCATTTCTTCATGTAATTCTTTCAACACCAATTGATGATACAACTTGGGCAACACTAGTTGAGAACCTGGTGATGTTTTCCGCCTCAAGATTCCATCTTTGTTTAGGTATAGTTTGGTCCATTGGTAAATGATTTTTGCTGTGCCGAAACCCCAATATAAATACTAAAAGAGAGAACTAAAAGCAGCCAGCACAATATTGTTTGACACAATGTATCACAGAAATAAAAGAAGGTGCAATGCATGTATAATCCAAATATACATATATAAGTAAATGTCCTTTAAGTGAAAACATACATGTGATATTAAATACAATGTTTCACAGGAAAAAGGAGTGCTCCTCTAACAGATGACTAGAGATATAAACGTTGTGCTGGGTGATTTGAATGTAATATCCACAGGAGAAATAAGTTCTATAGATAGTAAGAGGTAAAGGCCACCACTGACACCAAACACACTGCGTCTTACCCCCTGTAGTGGACCCCTGTCATGGAGGTCAGACAGGCACAAGACTGACAGCTTAAATGTCCCTGCTGCAAAGAACATCCAAAACGGCCTTCCAGAACCCAAGACGGCTTTCACTGGTAACCGTGCTCACCTTCCCACTTTGATGTTCTCATATAATAGGGCATGTTCATAAGAGAAACGAATAGCTCATGGTGCAGTATGTTCAAACCGGGCATTTATTAAAAAAACGTATTGCACTTACATCATTATGAAGAAACAAGCACCTATGGTCATTCCAAAAGAGGCTGTACACAATCCCACCACAAAAATGGTGACCGCTTCCTATAGGTAACACACATCCCATTCGCAAGCTCCTCCCCTACAAATTTCGTCAAATTTTGACGTCATCAGGGGGCATGGAGAGACCAATAGATATATAGGTGGAAGGTGGAAATGAGCTGGGCTCCACCAAAGGACAGCGACAACCATATATATAGACCTGGGAGAAGAAACAAATCCACATCTAGAAGCTCCACAGGTTATCCGATCCCAATTTAATTACACAACAAACATGATCATTTAATTCACCTTATGAATATGATTATTGTGCATTGCTAAATAAAAGGTGATGATATTAAACATCATAATCTAATAGATGGACGGGACCTGCGGTCTACAGGACCTAGCACCACCTAGTGGCGAAATATATGCACAGCACTAAACATTAAAATGAACAACATATACACATATTCAAAATACATATACAATTCTCCCCCTCACATTTTTAAATGTATTAATAAAAATCATTCGTAAATTAATACACCGATACTCAAATCTCATACATATACAACAGCTAATATAAAATTCATGAGAGAAACAATAGAATTATACATATAGCATATGAGCAATACCTCCCACCCTTAAAAACGGGGAAAAATGGGAAAAATCCAAACAAAAAGAGGGAGGCAGAGTGGGACATCTAAGCATTATTGATAAAAGCGTTAATATCCCACTCAATATTGAGGCCCAGGGGACTATAGGTCTTAGCCTTGTAGATCCACTGGATCTCAAGACGTGATACTCCTCTAGTCATATGACTGCCCCTCCACTCCCCTATGTATCTATTAATGCCAATAAAAGTGGTCTCCCTGGGATTCCTATTATGGCATTCAGCATAGTGTAAAGATAAACTATGCTTGGGAAATCCCTTTTGGATATTTTTGATATGTTCCTTCAACCTGGTTTTAAGTTTTTGTATGGTTCTACCGATATATTCCTGGCCACACGGGCACCTGACCAGGTATACCACATGTTTGGAATTACAAGTAATAAATAGCCTAATTGGAAATGTCCCATGCATATTGTCAATCTGAAAATAATCCACCTTTCTGGCACTAAGTGCATTCATTTTACAGATAGCACATTTCCTACAGGGAAAAAATCCTCCCATGTTATGAAAAAAAGAGATCTTGTTTGGTGATTCAGTAATATTAGGTGCTACTTTCAATCTTAGGGGTGGTGCACCCCTGCATACCACCATAGGTTGTTTGGGGGAGATGAGGCCCAAAAATTTGATCATTGCATAATACTCCCCAATGGTTTTGTAAAATCTTTTTAAACTGATGTTGGGTGGAGTAGGTGGTAAAAAAAGCATGTTTGTGAGAGTCATTAGACTCACCCATTTTAGGGGCTAAAAGGTCACCCCTATCACGACTGACCACCTGGACAATCGCCTGATCAACTCGATTTGGGTCATATCCCTTTTCCAAAAATCTCGCCTTTAGAATTGAAGCTTCATGTTTGAAATCTTCCCGCCTGGAGCAATTTCTCTTCACTCTAAGGAACTGACTGACAGGGACGGACCTAAGCCAAGCCGGATGGTGACAGCTATCTGTGCTTATATATCCATTCCTCTCCGTCTCCTTGAAGTAGGTGGATGTGATAATTCCACCATCCACCACTCGAATGTGTAAGTCCAAGAAATGTACCTCTGTTTTGCTGGATTCATACTGCAAAACTATACCTCTATCATTGGAGTTCATGGCAATCATAAACTCATTCAATGAGGCTTGGTTGCCCCTCCAAACGAGGAGGATGTCATCTATGTACCTCTTCCAGAGCACAAGCTCCGATGTCGGTTTATCATAGATGACGTCCTCCTCCCACTTGGCAATAAATAAATTGGCCATACTTGGTGCAAATTTTGCCCCCATAGCAACTCCACGATTTTGCAAGTAATAAGTCCCCCCAAACCAAAAATAATTGTACCTCATAGCAAAGTCAAGTAATGGCAGAATGGAAAGTTTCTGAGGCTCAACTAGGTCACTTTTTGAGAGGAAATGCTCAACCGCTTCTTTCCCATGTGTGTGGGAAATAGTGTAAAGGGAGGAGACATCTGCAGTCACAAAGATGTACTCCTCCTCCCATTCTAAAGTACTAAGTAGGTTAATCACGTGCGTTGAATCCCTTAAAAAAAGAGAGGGCATCATTAACAAGGGGCTGCAAAAAATAATCAATGTTACCCACTATTACTACAAGGTTACCCTGTGGTGACCAAGAATCTCTCCCACTAGAATAACCCAGGGAATAGTCTCTACCTCGTTCCCAATCCTGCTGTCTATCATAAGGGTGTGCTGTGATATATCTATCCGACCCATCACTGCCATCCCTGAGTGAATCAAATCTATTAGAAACATTTACTGGATGGAGGCATAACACCCCTTCCTCTCCCACCCCTACCTCTGCCCTCTGTTTCTAATAGATTTGATTCACTCAGGGATGGCAGTGATGTGTTGGATAGATATATCACGGCACATCCTTATGATAGACAGTAGGATTGGGAACGAAGAAGAGACTATTCCCCGCGTTATTCTAGTGGGAGAGATGTCTGGCCACCACGGGGTAACCTTGGGGCTTGGAATTCCAGAGGAAATTCTGAGTACAGTCCAAGGTGCTCCAGTTATTCCCGTTTTTTTCCCAGGGATGCCCAAAACTTAAAAAGAACAATAGACGTAAAAGAGGCACCAGAGGAGGGAGGCGGATCCGCTCTAAAAAGAAGGCGGGTCTAAAGGACTCTGGCCTCTTTGATTTGAAGCTATGTCTCCATCTCTAATGAAGAAAAATTCGTATTAAACCATGGTCTTAAGTTTGTTCCCCCTCGGGGGTTGAACAAATTTGAGACTTTCATAGATATACACAAGTTTGTTAGGAAAATAAATATCCAGATATATTTTATTTCCAATCCCCCTAGGACCCGTAAACTGGGCCCTTTAACAGTTATGAATACTAACCTTTCTAATGCCTCTGTTTTCAATCCCGCTGGAGGACTTGCCCCCTCTATCTCAGTCTTTAGGTATTTGGTAATTAAGGATTTGGAGTCATTGCCCATTAAAAGAACAAGGACTAACCATATGTTTAAAAAGGGTATGGACCTCCTCATTCAATGGAAGGATATTGTAGTCCGGCACGCTGATAAGGGGGCAGGGATTGTAATTCTTGATGCCGAGGCTTATAAAATTGAAATGAATCGTCTCCTTTCAGACAGGGACACTTATGTCCCACTTGCAGGGAATCCTACAACCAAATATAAAAAAGAATTGGTGCCTTTGGTAAAAGAATCTTATGATTTTGGGGTTCTTTCAAAGAAGGAGAGACTGTATCTGGTGCCAGTTGCCCCACGGACACTGGTAATGTATTATCTCCCTATAGTGCACAAAAATCAGGTACACCCCCCTGGAAGGCCGATTATGAGTGGAATCGATTCAGTAACTTCCAGGGTGGGTAAGTACATTGATTATTTTTTGCAGCCCCTTGTTAATGATACCTGATATGTTGTTTGTTTTAATGTTTAGTGTTGTGCATATATTTTGCCACTAGGTGGTGCTAGGTCCTGTAGACCACAGGTTCCGTCCATCTATTAGATTATGATGTTTAATATCAACACCTTTTATTTAGCAATGCACAATAATTATATTCATAGGGTGAATTGGACGATCATGTTTGTTGTGTAATTAAATTGGGATCGGATAACCTGCGGAGCTTCTAGATGTGGATTTGTTTCCTGCTCCCAGGTCTATATATATGGTTGTCGCTGTCCTTTGGTGGAGCGCAGCTCATTTCCACCTTCCACCTATATATTTTGTGGTCTCTCCACGTCCACTTGAGCCATGCCCCATGATGACGTCAATGTTTGATGAAACCAGTAGGGGAGGAGCTTGCGGACGGGATGTGTGTTACCTATAGGACGCGGTCGCCATTTTTGTGGTGGGATTGTGCACAGCCTCTTTTGGAATGACCATAGGCGCTTGTTTCTTCATTTTGATGTAAGTGTAATACGTTTTTTAAATAAATGCCCTGTTTGAACATACTGCACCATGAGCTATTCGTTTCTCTTATGAACATGCCCTATTATATGAGAACATCAAAGTGGGAAGGAGAGCACGGTTACCAGTGAAAGCCATCTTGGGTTCTGGAAGGCCATTTTGGATGTTCGTTGTAGCAGGGAAGTTTTAGCTGTCAGTCTTGTGCCTATTTGACCTCCGTGACAGGGGTCCACTACAGGGGGTATGAGGCAGTGTGTTTGGTGTTAGTGGTGGCCTTTACCTCTTACTATCTAGAGAAGAGAGAAGTTATTTCTCCTGTGGATATTACATTCAAATCACCCAGCACGGTGTTTATATCTCTAGTCATCCACTAGAGAAGCACTTTTTCCTGTGAAACATAGTTTGGTCCATTGTTTCATTAGTATGAAGAGATCCAACGGTCCACCTTGTCATTCCTGTTTTGTACTTCCACACTGGGCCAATAACAGAGTCTTCTTTTTGGGCTGTCCTTATGGTCCGTTTGGGTATTTGAGCTACCTTCTTTTGGGTATCATCTATTGTTGATATTGTATGGGCAATGGTTATTGGACACAGCCAAGGCATTTCTTCTTTCTGATGTACTTGAAGTGCTTGGGTTATGCACCCAATGATTTTGGGGCCCACTTCTTGTGAACACTGTTGCATGCATTGTTCAGGACTTAATGGCATATGCGAAAGTACATCTGCATCCGCATTTCTCTTTCCTGGACAATACTTGATGGTGAAATTAAAGTCAGCTAATTCTGTGACCCATCGATGGCCTGTGTTTAGTTCAGCTGTAGTGAGGACATAAGTTAGGGGGTTATTGTCAGTATATACTACAAAGGATGGACAGTAGTATAGGTAATCTAGGAACCTATCATTTGTCAACCTATCACTTCATCTCTAGGAACTCTAGTTTCCCCGAATGCATGTGATAGTTCTTTTCGGTGGGTGTGAGAGTTCTAAACCCGTAAGCAATTACATTTAACTTTTCCTCCTGCTCTTGGTACAACACAGTCATTCTTGTGAGGCATCACAGTGCAGAACAAAGGATTTGCTGTAGTTAGGGTAACCCATCACTGGAGGAGTTAACACCTCAATAAGCCAGTTCAGCACTACCTGGTGGTGGTTAGTCCAGACTATAGACTGATGGGAGGGTAGTTGACCTCTTAGCTTTGGTGATGGCTTCTTAATCTTCCTGGACTGGTTAGTCGGTGCTAATGTTATGGCAGATGTTGTATCCGCTGACAGTAATTCATAGAGGGTTTTGCAATCCTGGAAAAGTTTTGGACGTAAAGACAATAGTGGGTCATGAATCCTAGTAGTTTCCTGAGTTCTCCAACAGTCTTTGGCTGGTTGTCCTTCAAGGCCAGCACAGGCGCTGTGTCTGCTGGATCCATGGAATGGCCATCTTTGGACACGATCTTGCCCAAGAACCTGACTTTGCTTCGGAAGAGTTCACACTTCCTAGCTGTTAACTTGTCTCCATGTTGCTGATACCGTTGCAGTACCAACCGGACATGCTCCATATGTTCTTGGAATTATCTGCTGTGAATCAGGTTGTCATCTAGGTACGGCAGACAGATCTCATCCCTCAGTTCCCTTAAACAGGTTTCCAAGCTGCGTTGAAATTCAGCTGGTGTAGAGCTAAGGCCAAAGGGTATTCAGGTCCACTCATACAGTCACCAAGGTGTGATGAAGGCAGTCAGTGGTCGACTGGATTCTTCCACAAATCCTTGATGGTAGGCTTTCCTTTGGTCTAGTACCGAAAATTATGAACTTCCTCCTAGGCTGTCTAGCATGTCTTGGATCCTAGGGACTGAATGGCGGTCAGGGATGGACTTCTGGTCCAATTCTCTGTAGTCGCAAAACACAGTCTTAAACTAACGTCCTTCTTTATTACGCACACAATGGGTGATGAGTATGAAGATTTTGACTCTGCAATCCATCCGCCGTTCAGCAGATCCTGCAGGTATTCTTTCACTTCTTGGTGCAGTGGTTTCAGTACAGGCCTGTAAGGTGGGTGGTCTTTGAGGCGAAGATGCATTTGTAGGGAAGGAATACCTCCTACATCAGAGTCATCTTTACAAAGGCATTGCATTCCTCCCTTAACATCATCTTGACTACCTGTTAATCATCCTCCAATAGGTGTTTGATAGGAACTGGTGGATCCTGATTAGCATCGCTTACTGGTGACTGACTTGTGTTTAGGTTATCCACTCGGCCTTCTGGTCCTGGTCTGGATGTCTGATGAGTTACTTAGTGAGTGGCCGCACTCACTGATTGTTTTAGTTTCACCTGAGCTGGGTATGTTCCCTTTATGGGCTCGAGGTACCCTATCCTAGTCTGACCTGGTAAAATAATGTCCCGCTTAGTTGTGTTCCAAACCGGGATGGATAGTTTGGAAAATTGTCCCTTTTGGAGTGATACTAATGTCTTATTGATATGCAGTCCATCAAGCAAATGATGGACCTCATCAAGTGTAAAACTGTCTAATCTTGCAATGCTGGGTTGGCATGAGCCCTACACTTGAGATAAGTCACAGTGTTTTCCAGAGTTCATTGGTTCTTAGTACCAGTCTTTAGTGTAGCACCATCGGTTTCCCTGTGATTGGCTTGTAGTAGATTTACAAGGATCTCTGTTTTGGTGATCAACAGTTCCAATGCTATACTGGTACATCCACAAAACCTGGAATGGCTTCCTTTCTCTTGGCAGCTGTCCCCTTGAAGAGTTCTTCAATAACATTATAACCGATGATGGGCTTTTCAGTTACTTTCTCATCCTCCGATATCACAAGGGGCACTATTAGCTGTCAGGTTGTGTTACTTCCAGCTGTTAGCTGGAAAACCACCTCAATCCACCCGGAGAAGGGAATCTAGGTCTCATTAGCTGCTTTTCCTAGGTGGACACCTGGCCCAAGCAATTGTTCAAAAGATCAGAGTACTGTATGTGGCAGAACCCGCTGTCTCCAGCTCTCATTGATGATGCTAACCTGAGAATCGACACCCCATAGGGCCTGGATATGAGTATTGTCTATTTCACAGTTTACAAGGCACCTTTTTCCAAAGAGACTCAGTAACTTGGTGTTTTGTCTCAGTGTAACCTCATCCACATGAGTTGGCACTTCCTCCGCCACCTGGTAGATGGCGATTGGGTATCCTTTGAAAGGGATCTGGGTTCACCCTTCCAGCCATGGCACTGATGGTGGTATGAGAGCTGGTTGATTTGCTACCGACAAGCGTTGCACTTTGGGACACAGGGTTGGTTTTAGCACAAGTTACTGTCGGTCCTTTGACAGTAACCCTCTCCTGTTTAACTGGTTGGGACTGGTCCTTTTGCAGTATCTCGCTAAATGTCCAGATTAACCACAGGTGAAGCAATGGCCACAGGCAGTTCTCTGACTAGTTCTTTTACAAGATTGCAAACATCTATTGCTCGTGCCCACTGTTACCTGAGGCCCTCTGAATTCATGATCTCGTTCTCAAACCTTGGAGGAGTGTTTTCATCTCTATCATCTCTTTTTGCATCTGGAGCATCAGCTTTTACAGTTCAGAGTTGCTCTTTGACAACTGTTGGATGGTTGGGCTACTTGCTTGTGGTGGGGACCAAGATATTGTGTCGGTGGTCATTGTCAGGACATCTGGTTCCTGAGGACACTGTCAGTCATTGGACTGACACTCTTTCCCTTTCATTGAATTGCTGGGCTGAGCTTTCTTTTGCTTCTGTTCCCTTTCCATCTCCATATTAGTGGCTTCATTCATTTTCTCTATGAGCACCTCATCTGGAATGGAGGGATCGTCTAAATACTGGTTTAATTGGAACTTGATATGGTCTCTTCTCAGTCCAGTACCCACTGACCTAAGGAATTTCTTTTGTATTAGTTCAGTCCCGAAGTGTTCATCCGAGCTTTCTCTTTGTGAGACAAACAACAGGCGGTCCTTCAACTCAATAGCTCTGAACAGGAAATTCTTAGGCATTTTCTTACTATTCTGTGAGATGTTTCTCGGTTGTTGGTACAGTTCAGAAGCATTTTCCTCCTTGTAATGGCTTTTTAGGATTCTCCTGAGTTGCACTAAGGTCAGTCCATTATTCATTTTCAGCATACCTCTGAGACTTAGGCCGGGACTAATGGCTTTTACCACAGTTTTCACAATCTCGGACTCGGGATACCCTTTTTGTAGTCCCATGTCGATAAACTTTGTATAAGATAGCTTGTCTTTCTGTTCCTTTTCACGTACCTTACCAGCGATCCTAAAGTCCTTCCTGATTGTCACCTCTGGCAAGTTACCATGGTGAGGTCTCTGAGTAACTGGAATAGGTACTTGTTTTGGATGACTGTCATTCGAGTCCTTGCTTTTAGTTCTCAGTTCTTTTATCTGTTCCTCGATCATTATGGAGCTTTCCTAGAATTTCTCCTGTATAGTGTGGTATTGTCATTTCAAATCGGCTAATTGCTGTTCCAGTTGAGGGTCTTTCTCACTGATGTTTTGTGCTTCAGCATTGTCCCTCTTCTTCTCTAGCTCACCGATGAACCTCATAGTTGCTTGGGGAACTTGTGTCACCGCCTCTTCACTTTCAGCCTTGACCAATTCATCTATCACCTCATTGACTATCTGCATGTAGTGGCGCCAGGTTTTTCCTTTTGCCATACTTGCTTCGGAGGCATTAATAAACTGGCAAGTCTCAATGAGAATACCGACTGTCAGGTGAATCAGGTGCCCAGTAATTTTGTCTTGCAACTTTTCTATATCCATCTGTGTACAATTCCTGTGCAGCAACTGTTAATACCTCAAACTTCTCTCAGCTTCGCCACGGACAGCGTAACTGCTCTTTTCCACTTCTATGACTTTTTCCTTTTTCTTCACCCGGGCCCCACTTTGGGCGCCAATTTTGTTGCACATATGCTGAAAGTATGGTCAATAATTCCAATGTGCGAAGGGAGTGGGTAAAACCAGAAGTGTTTTTATTGAAAAGTTTCTGCAATGACATAAAGCATGACCTTCAGTCTGATAGACAGGATAGCAACTGCTATTAAGTTCATAGATAATATCACACATCTATATCTATAATAATAACATTCTCATATACAGGAATAATATCCTCATAGAAAACAATAAACAATTGCACATGTACTGATATGTTATTTAATCACACAGCAGCGACAGCTGCCTTTACTGATCACAGGGATGTAAATTAAATCAATGCACCGTTTATGGCTCTGAATATGCTCCCTCTTACCTGCAATGACCTAAAGCATGACCTTCAGTCTGATAGACAGGATAGCAACTGCTATTCTGTTCCCACGAGAAACAAAGGTCTGTCTTTTTGGTCCCCCCCTGCTATATTACCAGTGTTCCATTAAAATGTGTTCTCCGTCATTCAGGCTTTTAACACTATGCTGCCATCTACTGGTGATTTAACAGAAATACCATGAGTTTTACTTTCTCTATGAACAGAACTATAATCCTGAACTGTTGGAGTTGGACATGTGATACTTATTAGTTTGTTGTTTATGGGGTACCTGATTTTGACATATTTTACATAAACATTGAAAGACCTGTCCCTTCTGCAATTCACAAGTGCTAGAATCAAGGAGATTCCCAATGATAATAATTGCCTTGATTTTTTTTTCCTAGTCTTTTTTCCCCACAAAAGTATTGAGTTCTAAAAGATGCAAGCTGACTTTTTTCACATTTCATTTTGTGACTTATGTTTTATTGTGGAATCTCACAAGACAGACTAACTATATGAAATATAAGAATCAGTTAATGTAATATTCAGAAGATAGGACCTCTTCCTTATAGTTGAAATCGAGCAATATCACAATTTAATTAGTCATCTCAGTGCCAGAGGACATGTTGTAACACATACAGTTTGCCAGGTATTAGGAGTCTATTTATAAAGCAGCATTATGGCCTTACCAAAACTGTAAGGCTGCTTGAAAAAACGGACAAGTCCATTTATAAAACACAGCTGTATGCTTAACAAATGTGCCCCTCACTTACTTCTAGACTCCAAAGCAACCATTTATATTATAGAAATGTAGCGCCCCATAGTAAATAGGTGCTTAGGTGATAGATTTTTGTTAGGAGAGGCAAATGAAAAGGGGAATGGAAAAGGAGGTGGGACTTTCTGAGGTATGTTAAGGAACCCTAACCAATCCCCAACTTAGATTAGCAGGAGGCCTCCTTAAAGTGGTTGTCAACTTGTGACAACCACTTTAACCTACAGGTAAGCCTATAATAAGGCTTACCTGTAGGTGCCCTGCATATCTCCAAAACCTTCACGGCTCAGGAGATGTGCGGTGTAAGAGATGTGCCAACATCATTTCGCCACATGCGCAGTGAAGAAACGGCCTCCGTGCTGTTTCTTCACTGTGATTGTGCCATGACTGGCTGTTCCGTTGCGCATGCACGGGAGTGACGTCACGCAACTCTGGCCAGTCACAGAGCTGGAGATCGCGGCCCCGGAAGGAAGAGGGGCAGAAGATGGATGCTGCCAGCATAGGGGACAGTGCTGGACATCGCAGGCTTCGTTTGCAGGTAAGTGGCACATAATGGGCTACTATGCAATGCATAGTAGCCTATTATGCATCTACTTTGCAGGGGAATGTAGAGGAAGTAAACCCAATCTGGGTTTACTTCCTTTTTAAATACTGTGGTCTGCCCAGCTGGGGGGAGGAGAGTGTCAGGTGGAAGAGTGGAGATGTAGCAGAGGTTGCTGAGATCTCATCTGGGAGCCCCCAGTCTGGGGGGGTGACCTTTAGGTCTGGGAGTTTGTGTTCAGCCATGAAGAGAGAGAGATCCTGGAGCAGCACAAGGGAGCAGGAGAGCAACAGAGACGCTAGAGAAAGACTCTTTAACCACTTCCTGCCTGGCCTAAATGACGGCCGGGCGGGGGTTCATTATCCTGACTGGATGTCTATTGACGTCCTCAGGATAACCCGCGATTGCGTGCCCATGTGGGCGTGAATCATGGCAATCAGTGGTGCTGTGGGTCAGTCTGACCCACCGCATTACCGACCGAGGTAAAAAGCTTCCATCGGAAGCCTTTTACCATGTGATCAGCCGTGACCAATCACGGCTGATCACAGTGTAAATAGGAAGAGCCATTTATCGGGTTTTCCTCTGCTCAGGTATGCAGACCTGAGCAGTGGAGAACCGAACGGCTGCTCTCCTGCGCTGGATCTTTATCAGTGCAGCCCCCTCAGGATCACCACACTGGACCACCAGGGAGCTGACCAGGACCACCAGGGAGCCCCCCCCAGAGACACCATAAGAAGGCCACCCAGGACCACCAGGGAGACAATCAGGAGGCCGCCCAGGGACCACCAGGGAGCCCCCACTAGACCACCAGGTAAGGGCAATACAGTGCACTGTAGGGATGGCACTGTGCCCATATGTGATGCTTGCCAGTGCAATCCCTAACAGAGCTATATGCACCAGTGCCCACCAGTGCCATGTACCAGTGCCCACCAGTGCCCACTTGTGCCACCTATCAGTGCCCACCATTGCCACCTATCAGTGCCACCTATCAGTGCCCAGCAGTGCCACCTATCAGTTTCCCTCAGTGCCCAGTGCCCCCTATCAGGGCCGCCTATGAGTGCCTATCAGTGCCGCATATCAGTGCACGTCAGTGTTGCTTATCAGTGCCACCTATCAGTGCCCATCTGTGCTGCATATATGTGCCCCATCATCCATGCAACCTTACCAGTGCCACCTCATCAGTGCCAATCTGTACTGCCTCATCAGTGTCCGTCAGTCTAGCCTCATCAGTATAGCCACATCAGTGCCTGTCAGTGATGGAGAAAATGTACTTATACAAAGTTTTGTGACAGAAACAAACAAAAACTTTTTTTTTTCAAAATTTTCATTTTTTTTTATTTGTAGCGCAAAAAATAAAAACAGCAGGGGTGATCAAATACCACCAAAAGAAAGCTCTATTTGTGGGAACAAAATGATAAAGTGCCCGGTATTGAAGTGGTTAAAGGATCCACTGGTGCCGGTGAGTGACATACCTGGGAGCTGGAGAAGAGGACTGGAGCAGGTTGGGAGAATACAGTGGACAGCCTGTGGAGGTCAGAGGAGCCAGTCAGGGAAGCAGTGTCACTGGGCAGTGGAGTGGGCCGGAGCAGCTAGGAAGGCTGAGGTGCCCTGGAAGAGGATCGGCTGGTAAAAGTAATCCATCAAACTCTGCTAACACATTTGTACTCAGCTACACTTTGAGGGCTGGTGCGCCTTGCAGTCAGGAATGCAGGCGCACCATGTGCTAGCTAGGGTGAAGGAAGAGGTAATGGAGGTCTGATAAATAACCCTTCAGGCCTCACTGGAAGGAGTGTAACGTTCAGCAAGTGTAGTGCTGGAGAGAAGTGAAGGAGTGTGGCATTCAGTAAGTGTCAGTGCTGAAGAGAAGTGAAGGAATATAACGTTCAGCCATGGAGGTGTATATAGACGATCCTGTTTCTTGATCTACTGGGCACCCCACAGTCGTCCCTACCCCATCCAAGTTTATTCCCCTAATAAACAAAAAAAAAACCAAAGTACCGGCCTGACTCCGGATGAAAGGAAAGATGGGTGAATGAGGGCAAAGTGACAGATGGACCACATCAACCAGCCAGCCCTAAGGGGCCCATTGGCTACAGAAAGAAAGAGTCACCATGCATTGGTTAACTCACTAGCATCCTTGTTTATTGTACAAGACATCCACAAGCTAGCAATGACAGTCCTTACCCTAGGACTGCCCTCAACCCTCCCAAAGGAGCACTCCTAGGGAAGGAACTGTCACTGCTATGCTTGGGGATGTCTTGCACAATAAATGCAGATGCTAGGATTTGTCCAGTGTGCATGTAGGCAGGTAGTGATTAATTTTAACCACCCTGGTCCTGTTTCATATAAAAGCAAAGGCAATTCGGACCCAGAGAGAGATATGGTGCGGAGTGAAGTAAGGGGAAAAAGAAGAAGGAGTTTGGTTTAGGCATGGTCCACTTTTCCAGGCCCTCCTGATGTTGTTAATAGAGTCTGGATGGCCAGTACCATGCCGAAGTCGGAGCTAGATTCCAGACATGGATTTAACCAGTATTGGACCCTTATGTAAGCGGGTATGCTGGGGTAGCCACAAGACTGAATTTAGGGACTAGGGATGTTAGGAAATGTTGGCATTTTACTTTGGACTGTCGATTGTCTCTGTCTTCATGTTAATTTACTCTTCAAGTAAAATGTATGAAGCTTTGCCTTTGCCTGGTCTGAAGTTATTAGAGGGGTGCAATGTAAGTAACCGGCACACATAGTCTACAGCAGGGGTTGGCAACCCATGGGCCGCAGCTGGCCTGCCACCACTAATGGCCTGGCCCATCAGCGCCTGTGATTAATTCAATGGCACCCGGCCCGCGGACATGTTTGCCGCTGTCCTTTTCATTGGACAGCAGGGCTGGATGGGGGCGGGAACCTCTGAAATTAACTTTTTACATTAAACAGCAGGTGATTGGTTGTCAGGCAATCCTAGCAACCAAACACCAGCCAGTTAACTTCAGCAGTGCCCACCCCCATCCAGCCCTGTGATACCAGCCGCTCTCTGCTGTGCTCTACACTTGTGTAAGGTAGGAGAGTTCTGCCTACACAGTGTGTGTTTTTGTGTCCATGGGGTGGGGTGCAGGGGGGGGCAGAGGACACTATGGGGGTAGAGGACACTATGGGGGCAGAGGACAGAGGACACTATGGGGGCAGAGGACAGAGGACACTATAGGGCAGAGGACACTATGGGGGCAGAGAACACGATGGGGGTAGAGGACAGAAGACACTATGGGGCAGAGGACAGATAACACTACGGGGCAGAGGACACTATGGGGCAGAAGACACAATTGGGGCAGAGGACACTATGGGGGCAGAGGACAGAAGACACTATAGGGGCAGAAGAAACTATGGGGGCTTAGGACAGAGGGCACTATGGGGGCAGAGGACAGAGGACACAATGGGGAAAAGGACATTATGGGTGCAGAGGACACTAAGGGGGCCGAGGGCACTATGGGGGCAGAGGACACTACAGTGGGGGGGTACAGGGACAAAGGACACTGCTTTGGGGAGCACAGGAAACTTGCTATTGGGGGAGGGGTGCAGAGAACACTATGGGAGTGTTGTGAACGGGGACAGAGAACACTGCAATAGGGGGACCCTATTAGGGACCCCATCACTCCTCAGGACAAGGGCCCCTTCTCACTTGGGGACAGGGACCCCTTCTCACTTGGGGACAGGGACAACATCACCCCTGGGGACAAGGCCCCCATCTCCCCTGGAGACAGGGCCTCCATTTCCCCTGGGGACAGGGCCCCCATCTCCCCTAGGGATGGGGACCCCAACTCTTCTAGGGACAGGAACCCCATCTCCAGACCATGCTGGCTGGCAGGGCTGGCTTCAGCTACCCTTGGGTGCCAGGATGGGGGAGGGGCATTAAAATCTGAATCCCCATCCACATGCTCCCTCAGGGAGAACTGGCTCACCTTAAAGTGAGGTAAACCTGTACTGTTATTATTACTATGTTAGGATTATTATTATTTTCATTTATTAGCAGGTGAATGTGGCCCTCCGTGCATTCACATGCATTGAATCTGGCCCTTAAGTGGAAAAAGGTTGCTGACCTCTGGTCTACAGCTTGGATTACTAGACACATTGAGGTATGAAGACAGAGGTACAAAGAGTTCAAACAGTGTGAAGATCCGAGTGGCTACCGAGAGTAACAAAGGTTTCACTAGCAGCCTGTCACTAAGCGTAGTGAGGAAGATGTTGTTAGCACTCCATCAGCAGCGATCCATCTCCTATAGCAACGGGAGCAGATCTGCACAGCCGTGTCCCTCATCCTGTACACAGGTATGGAAGAGAAAGAGTTAAGTGAAGTGCACATATGGAGTCCATGCTATGTGCACGGCGAGAACCCATAACGTTACTAAGAGTGCAGTAGCGGGAAAATGCTGGGCAGGTGGAAGGGGCATTGACTCTGCGTGTCCCTCCTAAATGCACAAGTAACTGTGGTAATGTTTAGTACATCGGGAGAGTTTAATCAAGTTAATTGGTTATTCAAGTAAAGGTACCCCCTGTGTAAGACAGTAACCCTATTCAAAGTGCCTAGTGTAGCCTAGAAGAACCCAACCCAGGGCAGGTCTTTCATGTGACCCTTGATTGGCGCCCAATGAGGAGAGAAAATATGAAGGACGTGACAATTACACCCATCGCCCTGCATTACAACATGCAGTGCTCCTTTCTTGCTACATCAAGTCTATAAGTAGGGATGGCTTGGCTTTGTCTTCAGCACCCAGAGTTTGAGTGATGTGGAAAGGAGCTACTTGGAGTGGAGCTGCTCAACATTGAGAGCTGCTTGTTCTCTGCCTCCTAACCATTTTTTATTAAAAAAAATGCACTGGGAGAATAAAATTTCAGTCACATGACCTGTCAACATCACGTGAGCAAGCTCTCTTCCTATCACAAAATATTCCCTGCAGTGTTATGCAGAAAACATTCTGAGGGACACCACAGATTCCATACTGTTTCCTGCATTTTTTTAATAACCTGAAAAATGCATGCACGGTGCGGAGTAAATGTTATCTGCTTAGACCCTTACACAGTCCCACAGTGTCGCTCTCTCTTCAATGTCCTGCAGTCAAGTGTTGTAGATTGCTCAGTGTCAGAGTATAATAGTGACACATGGAAAGAAATGAATGCCTTTCATTGGTTTACTCAACAATGCGGCCAGTAACCAAATGTCACCAAACTTACTTACAGTCAACTGGCATTGACAACATGTTTGCTCCTCAGGGTGCAGCTCCCTCATTAGGAAAACAGCTTTGTGCACCCTACCGATATAAGTCTACATCACCCAAGAGGCTGCAGTACAGTCTGGCTATCCATAGCTCATCTTGCTTTGGCAACTGCTCTACATCGGAGTACAGAGACTCATAGCTTCGGGGAGTAGAGTCTCTGTGACACATTGCTTATAATTAACCCAGCCACAGCTGATTCTCTGACAACCATCCCATGTGTCTTCGTGTCAAGCAGACTATTAGCCTTACAGAAAATTTAAAAAATTGTAGTCACTCAATCAATGTAAATCCAGTATGAGAAGTGCACATGGAGAGGATCAATCAATGAGCATAAAAAAAAACTAGTTCCCCAGCATTTAGTAGCACCAAATACAACAGAGGAGATGGAAGTGCACACAACCCGCGATTCCACTCTGCTTGTCCCGACCTTTTATCAAAGAGAACCCGTCTAACTAGCTTTGTAGTTTAACCTTTTGCTGCCAGGCACTATCTCTCAATTTTTACCTTAGGTGGCCAAACAATGCACAACCTTAAAAGATTGCAAAACATCGCCCAACCTTTCATGTCATATGTTTTCCTAAAAGACAGGGCCTATAGAATAAAAAATTGATCTATCAATCAACCCATGATAGTTGTACAAAAGTTTATAAATATTTTCGAAACATCCCCCCCCCCAGAAAAAAAAAATAATTTAAAGATGTTATAAAAATATACAAACACAACATACAGTAAGCTCAAATATTCCTACTGAATTTAAAGGATACCAGTATACCATGTTATAATCTAATACAGTACTGTATGTGTACATTTGAAATTGTGAAAATGTGCAAACTAATGGTGCACAACGCAATGTATAAGTGCATTACACTAAAATTATTTACTTCTGCATTTATTTAATATTATACTAACACAATGCCTCTGAAATTATTCTTAAACCTATAACATGTCAGTGGATGTCTAATTGTTGTAGTGAAATAAGGAACGTATGTGTGTCCTAATTTTGCATACACGTAGAGTGTGTGTGTGTGTTTCTTGTATATTTCTACATGATTTTCTTATATTTTCTTTAGCATTTACATTTTTTCCATTTGATTTTTCCAATTTATATGGTTTATTACTGTTACCACATGAACGTGTGTTATACACAGTGGTGTAGTGGATAGCACTTTCGCCTAGCAGCGCCAGGGTTGCTGGTTCAAATCCTAAACGTGACACTACCTGCCTGGAGTTTGCATGTTCTCCCTGTGCCTGCGTGGATTTTCTCCAGGTACTCTGGTTTCCTCCCACACTCCAAAGACATGCTGGTAGGTTAATTGAATCCTGTCTAAATTGGCCCTAGTATATGTATGACTGTGAGTTAGGGACCTTAGATTGTAAGCTTCTTGAGGGTAGGGATTGATGTGAATGTACAATTAATATGTAAAGTGCTGTGTAAATTGACAGTGCTATATAAGTATCTGAAATAAATAAAAAAAACACACAAGTGATGACAGGTGCACTTTAAAAAGACATAAGGAGTAAAAGTGTCTGGATGACTCCCCTTTGTCCAACAGCTGTAGACCGAAGTCCTGTGCATCTCCAGGTTTATTCCAAGGGAACTGGTGAATGTGAGACTCAAGTTGAATGATCTCCTTTCCCATCTTCCCAAATGCAAGCATCAGCAATAAGACCAGGAACAGGAGGGGGGAGACTCCTGCCTCATCGCCAGAGGTAAATGATGGGGAGGGCACCCATATGTTCATTTTGTATAAGGGATCAGCAGATTCTACGTTCACTTCTACATTTGTGCAGAGGCCACAGATTAAATTAAAACAAGCTCGTGGCTGCTTTTTGATTTAACCCTTTGATTGCCATGCGCTATTATATATATCATTGGCCATCTAAAAGAGGGCACAGCCATGACATATGTTAGGGCGACCCTGTACTGACAGAGATACAGAAGCTGCTATTTTTTTATTTCCTTTTGAAAATGATAGGTATCTGGTCTCTGGTTTTGAGTCACTGACCTGGGCTGGGACAAGTACAGTATGTGGTGTGAAGTCAGAACTACTTACAGTGGGTATGGAAAGTATTCAGACCCCCTTACATTTTTCACTCTTTGTTATATTGCAGCCATTTGCTAAAATCATTTAAGTTCATTTTTTTCCCTCATTAATGTACAGACAGAAAAACACAGAATTGTTGACATTTCTGCAGATTTATTAAAAAAGAAAAACTGAAATATCACATGGTCCTAAGTATTCAGACCCTTTGCTCAGTATTTAGTAGAAGCCCCCTTTTGATCTAATACAGCCAGGAGTCTTTTTGGGAAAGATGCAACACGTTTTTCACACCTGGATTTGGGGATCCTCTGCCATTCCTCCTTGCAGATCCTTTCCAGTCCTGTCAGGTTGGATGGTAAACATTGGTGGACAGCCATTTTTAGGTCTCTCCAGAGATGCTCAATTGGGTTTAAGTCAGGGCTCTGGCTGGGCCATTCAAGAATAGTCACGGAGTTGTTGTGAAGCCACTCCTTCGTTATTTTAGCTATGTGCTTAGGGTCATTGTCTTGTTGGAAGGTAAACCTTCGGCCCAGTCTGAGGTTCTAGAGAAGGTTTTCATCCAGGATATCCCTGTACTTGGCCGCATTCATCTTTCACTCGATTGCAATCAGTCGCCCTGTCCCTGCAGCTGAAAAACACCCCAGAGCATGATGCTGCCACAACCATGCTTCACTGTTGGGACTGTATTGGACAGGGGATGAGCAGTGCCTGGTTTTCTCCACACATACCGCTTAGAATTAAGGCCAAAAAGTTCTATCTTTGTCTCATCAGACCAGAGAATCTTATTTCTCACCATCTTGGAGTCCTTCAGGTGTTTTTTAGCAAACTCCATGCAGGCTTTCATGTGTCTTGCACTGAGGAGAGGCTTCCGTCGGGCCACTCTGCCACAAAGCCCCGACTGGTGGAGGGCTGCAGTGATGGTTGACTTTCTACAACTTTCTCCCATCTCCTGACTGCTTTTCTGGAGCTCAGCCACAGTGATCTTTGGGTTCTTCTTTACCTCTCTCACCAAGGTTCTTCTCCCCTGATAGCTCAGTTTAGCCGAATGGCCAGCTCTAGGAAGGGTTCTGGTCGTCCCAAACGTCTTCCATTTAAGGATTATGGAGGCCATTGTGCTCTTAGGAACCTTAAGTGCAGCAGATTTTTTTTT
>BLSH010109980.1:898475-912453 GCA_018402905.1 Glandirana rugosa
TCCTTCATTTTATTTCTTAGTATGCTATATCTCTATTCATCCTCTGTAGTACTTTTACTTCTCTGTCCAGTTCTTCCATTTTGCGATCTTGTACCTCCAGCTTTTCTTCTACTTCCTCCACTCTTGTTAGGATATAGCCTATATCTCCCCTCACTGCTGCTATCTCTGCTTTTAGTGAGACCTCCATCTTTGTTAGCATCTCTGTCAACAGTTCTTTCATTTGTAGGGGATTTATTGGTGATTCCTCCATCTTTTCTTCTTTTGAAGTTTGGCCTCCAGTTCCCTTTTTCTTTTTGCTTATGTCCTCCCCTCATGTTTTAGATGTTTTTGGGGTTTGAATCTTCTCTTTTCCCGGTGGGGTAC
The DNA here is from genome assembly GCA_018402905.1 of Glandirana rugosa. Classification (NCBI taxonomy): domain Eukaryota; kingdom Metazoa; phylum Chordata; class Amphibia; order Anura; family Ranidae; genus Glandirana; species Glandirana rugosa. The sequence goes on from BLSH010109980.1 coordinate 898,839, forward strand.
TTTCTGTATTCTTTATTTTACTTCCTGAGGTTCCCTGCTTTTTTGCTGATCCTCTTCCCTCTTCTTGTCTAGTTGGACTGTTTTGATTCTCCGAATTATTTACTTCTGTTGCTAAATACCGTTGTATTCCCACTGGGCTCCCTATTGTAGTATTGTTTCTACTCGTTGTGCTTTTAGTTGTTTTACCCCTCATTTCTTCATCTATCTAGGGGGTGAAGGGGGAAGGGGGAGAGGCTAGGGGGGGGCAGTAAGTCAAGCACTCTCTCTGCTACTCCCCGTTCCAGTCCTCCTTCTTTCGGGCGCGAGTTTTCCACTCGGAGTTATGCTCTCTCCGCTAAGAGGGAGGGGGGGGGGGCAGGCGTCTAGATCTATTGGAGTTTGTTCAGTTTCTATACATCTTGTCCAATGATGACTGCATGAGCCGCTCATACACCCTCATTTAGACTATTTTGTAGGATCACCTATAGTCCAAGCCTTCAGGCTCTCTTTTTACTTTTGTATTTTCCTATGGTCCAATCCACCCTTATCACCCGTATTTACCCTGCCCTTCCCTGCGCCTTGGGTCCTGCTCTTAAGCCCAGAATTATACCCAGCAAAGGGCGGGGGGGGGTGGAGTATTTCCGATTACCAGTTTTTTTCCTTTTTTTCTCTTTTATAAATCTCCGGTATTAATACACATATAATATATGAACTTCCCAAATAGTCCGACAGTGATCAAAGCGGCGGAGAACAGCAACAATCAAGACCTGGGTAGGGGCGAGCAATAGTGCACCCTGAGCGGCAGCAACAATCAGCAAGTGGACATACACTTGCAATCAGAAATATTCAACCCCCCCACCTCAATAGACAATACAGTGATGTTGATGAAAGATAATGAAAATAAATGAAAAAAAAACTCGTGAAATAACAGACAATATTTATTGATACATATTTGAGTTATTTTGACAACAGAAGTTGACTTAACTTTGGAGTTCAAATGAAAATTGTAAGTCTTGTAACACATGAGCATGTGCAGTATTATTCAACCCCCAGCTTCAGTACCCTGTGGAGCGCCCTTTAGTTTTTATAACTTCTAACAAGCACTTTCGATAAGTGCTGACAAGCTTCTTACGCCTCTCGATTGGAATCTTTGCCCATTCTTCACGTGCAAAAGCCTCTAACTCAGTGATGTTTGAGGGCTTCCGTGCTGCAACTGCCTTCTTCAAATCCCACCAAAGATTTTCAATAGGATTTAAATCTGGTGACTGAGAAGGCCACTCCAGGAGACTCCAGCATCTTTTCCCCAACCAAGCTTTGGTTGATTTGGAGGTGTGCTTGGGATCATTGTCTTGCTGGAAGAGCCAATGATCACCAAGGATTAATTTGTCAACAGAAGGCATCACGTTCTTCTTCAAAATGCCTTGGTATTTCTGGGAATCCATGATGCCAGGTACACAATCAAGATTGCCAGTTCCTGCCGCAGAAAAACAGCCCCACATCATTATTGATCCACCTCCGTGCTTGACAGTGGGGATGGTATTCTTCTGGTCATAAGCCTGACCTTTTGCACGCCAGACATACCACTGGTCCATATGTCCAAAAAGTTCCAGTTTGGTTTCATCAGTCCATAGAACTGTCTCCCAGAACCCTGTAGTTTTGTCCAAATTCCTCCTGGCATATTCTAATCGACTCCTGATGTTCCTTGAGGTCAAGAGTGGAGTGCGTCTTGGGGTCCGGCCATGAAGTCCTTGATTATTCAGTGCACGTCTTATAGTTGCCACTGAAGCACTTGTACCAGCCTTCATCATGTCATCATGTAGCTGTCTTACAGTCACACGGGGGTTTTTCTTAGCTGCCCTGACTAAGTTGCTAAGGGCCCTTGATGAAATTGTGAGCTTTCTTCCACAGCCAGGCAGGTTTGCAGCTGTTCCATACGTTTTAAACTTCCTTATAATGCTCCCAATGGTGTCTCTTGGAATGTTAAATCTTTTGGAAATCTTCTTATACCCAAGGCCCTTCAGATGTGATGAAATAATCTCCTCTCTCAGCTTTTGTGGAAGCTCCTTTGTCTTTCCCATGATTGCAACTCACCTTGAACACCTTCATGGTCGGGGTTTATATATGCATCACAGCTGAAGCAAATGAAGGATCGTTATAGAGTTGCCAAAGGCTTAATGATGTTTCAGCTCCACTTTAGGCCATAAAAACTGTCAGAAAGCTTTAGAAACAACAATATTATATAGGGGTTGAATAATTGTGACATGGCGATCTTAACAAAATATACTGTTACACACAAATGCTACATCATACATTTTCTGTGTTGATTTTATGTATCACTAAACTGAATAAGAAGCCATCCAAAGCAGAATCCTGCACTTTGAAAAGATTTTTATTTATAAATCCTTAAAACTCTTTAGGAGTTGAATATTTCTGATTGCAAGTGTATATATTATATTATATTATTAATGTCATCAGTGTCCAGGGCTAGTACCCCCTGTGTGCCTTAATATTGCATATAATATGTATATAGTCACAGCATCATGTAAATATTTAATCCAACATGGTAATTTAACTTCTAGTTTTTGTTTTTATATCTACCACTCCACGCTCTGGGTCCTTCCTTTCCTTCTCTTCCAGGTGGGGTATGCCTCCTTCTGACGCGTTGTCATAGGTTCATTGAGGGGGGGTCTGGGGTCTCCTCTCTCCCACACCGCTGCGGTCGACTATCCGCCTCCTGCCTGGCTTCCTCTTCTGGGCATCGAAGGGAGAAGGGGGGCTTTCCAGACTTCGTCCCCCTCTCAGCTTACCTACGCTGCGCTTGTGGCGCCATAGCCGCCTCTCTCACCGGCGGTTCCTCTCTCTGCTCCGACGCCTCTGCACTAGCCGCCTATCTCACCCACCGGCTTCTCTCTCCTCTCTGATGACTCCGCACTAGCCGCCTCTCTCACCGGTGGCTTTGGTGCTTGGTGCGGGTCATCTCAGGCACGAGCCTTCCAGCGTCCTGCTTGTCGTCGTGGAGGAGTAGGAGTGGGGCGGTCCCTAGGGCGGCGGCGTCTCCCTCGGCTCTACACTCCTCCCATGTCATCAGACCAGAGAATCTTATTTCTCACCATCTTGGAGTCCTTCAGGTGTTTTTTAGCAAACTCCATGCAGGCTTTCAAGTGTCTTGCACTGAGGTGAGGAGAGGCTTCCGTCGGGCCACTCTGCCATAAAGCCCCGACTGGTGGAGGGCTGCAATGATGGTTGACTTTCTACAACTTTCTCCCATCTCCTGACTGCTTTTCTGGAGCTCAGCCACAGTGATCTTTGGGTTCTTCTTTACCTCTCTCACCAAGGTTCTTCTCCCCTGATAGCTCAGTTTAGCCGAATGGCCAGCTCTAGGAAGGGTTCTGGTCGTCCCAAACGTCTTCCATTTAAGGATTATGGAGGCCATTGTGCTCTTAGGAACCTTAAGTGCAGCAGATTTTTTTTTGTAACCTTGGCCAGATCTGTGCCTTGCCACATTTCTTTCTCTGAGCTCTTCAGGCAGTTTCTTTGACCTCCTGATTCTCATTTGCTCTGACATGCACTGTGAGCTGTAAGGTCTTATATAGACAGGTGTGTGGCTTTCCTAATCAAGTCCAATCAGTATAATCAAACACAGCTGGACTGAAATGAAGGTGTAGAACCATCTCAAGGATGATCAGAAGAAATGAACAGCACCTGAGTTACATATATGAGTGTTACAGCAAAGGGTCTGAATACTTAGGACCATGTGATATTTCAGTTTTTCTTTTTTAATAAATCTGCAAAAATGTCAACAATTCTGTGTTTTTCTGTCAATATGGGATGCTGTGTGTACATTAATGAGGAAAATAAATGAACTTAAATGATTTTAGCAAATGGCTGCAATATAACAAAAAGTGAAAAATTTAAGGGGGTCTGAATACTTTCTGTACCCACTGTATCTACATGCTCTTTCCAGATTAGTTACCCAAAGAGTATTTAATCCAGAGAGAATAATGCAGCAAGCATTTTCTTAAAGTGACCCTGTGAGAAAACTATTATTAGCCAAGATGCTCTTCCTGACAAAGAGAAGTTTATACCTCTCCCGCTAACCTTGCTGCCATACAATCAGGGCTGGCACTACCGCTAGGCAAACTAGGCAGCCCTTTCCTCAGGGCCGGGGGGCAGAGGCGGACTGGGCTGGGGGGCAGGATGGTAATTGTCCCCCCCGGCCCACTCTGATGCTTGAAAAAAAGCTTCACTCACAATATTAGCATTCGCTTGTTCCATGCTGGCCATTACTGCACACTGCCTGGTTGCTAGGACCACATGGCATCTAATAGCCAGTGACATCACCTAATGCAGGCTCCAGCATTCAGAGCAGAGGTCAGAGGAAGATGGAACTTCCTCTTCTTCTTCCTAGTGCTTAGCTCCCCCCACCTCCTTCAGCCTCTGCGGCGGCGGCCCCCCCTGCTCAGAGGGAAGGGAACTGCATTTGAGAGTCTTGGTCTGAGGTGAGGCCGGGCGCTGGGAATACAACCACATGTCATGAGGGAGCCAGGCAGAGACCCATACAGAAAGGATGGCGGCTGAGCTGTTTCTGGAGGATGATAAATGACACCCGTGGAGGGATGAGAGGAGGAGGTTGCATTCTTAGATCTCAGGGATTCACCCTGGGACATGTAGTCCTTCACTTTAGGGGGATATGACCCCCCAAAAGTAAAGGTCTGCAAGTTCCACTATGAACCCCTCACCCATCCCCCAACTAGTAAAGTCCAGTCCCAGCATGAACTCTTGAGATCTAAGAATGTGACCCACCAAAAGTTATCAGTAGTTGAACTGCAAATAATATCCTTTTTTAATATAATATTGTTTTTAAAAATGTTGAAGTTTTTTGTTTTTCTGCTGGGGGGGGGGTTGTACAAGCAGCTGGGGTTGCCAACTAGTTTAGCACTGGCCCCCGCGTACACTACTACACTGAAGAGAAGTCTTCATTTAAAATCTTTGTGAGACCAATACTTTGACACAATCAATCCCCTGATTCCTCACTCTGCTGACCTCCATAATGCTAAATGACAAAGAAATGACGTGGAAACTGACTGGAGGAACTACAGAGCACAGTGAAGATCCAAGAGACACACTAGAAGTTTTGGTTTCTCTGCATATTGTAAAGGTAGATTCAATGGCATTTGACAGTGGGGTCAGCAGGAAGGGTAAGTGTTTACTATCATCTTTTTCAGGGGAAATTTCCATTTTTTATTGTTGTAATAGATCATTTTTGTCATCGTTTTTTAGTATTTCAGTGCTGCTGCTTTTCTCCAGCCTACTTCCGCCACTTCCTGTTTACATTTAGTTGCATAATTACATAGTTGGTAAAGTGTGTATATGACTACTGTTTTCCATATTCCTGTACATTGTGTTCACTAAGAAACACATCTAAAAATTTTTGAATTTATTTACGCTCTCTGCTGACGCCACCGATTGTGGAAGGGAGTTGTGCCTAAACAGTAGAACCCCAAAGAACCCATTAAGCCGTTTAAAGCAGGATCCTGTAGCTGGTGACTTTTAATAAAAGGACACTTACCTGTCCATGGGCTCAAGGTCCGTCCTCACCCGAGCCAATTCTTCAATAAGCTTCAGGTCCAGGCACTGGCATCCACTGCAAATGAATGAGCCCCGCTGCACTTTGTGAATGGTCCTGCAGTCGCCTGGGACCTGTGACGTATCCCAGAAGACTGCAGGGAGGAGCAGGCAGAACTTATGCTCAGACCAGAAGTGTAAGGAGGTACTTGTCAAACTAGGTACCCCCCACCAAAACAATATGCCTCCTAGCAGGAGGATCTTATATAGCATTATTTTAACAAAAGAGTAGTTGATGCTTGGAATAGACTTCCAGCAGAGGTAGTGAATCAGTGAACAGTAGGTGGATTCAAAGATGCTTGGAACAAACATAGATCTTTACGCAGACAAAAAAGTTTAAAGCTGCATTCACATTGGAACAGAGCGATTATTTTAGCATTTTCATTTGACAGTTTTGCAAATGTATTCAAGCATTGTAGAAGTGCATTAAAAGCATTTTACATTCTCTTTTCACGCTCCCTTTTCTTTTTGAACAATGTAATGGCTTATGGTTTAATAGAAGTTGGTACTAATGGCACATGTAAATGCAATAGCTGGACACATGGCCTTGGTGTCTTATTACTGGAGGGGAAGCCCCCTTCTCGTGGGGTGGCACTGTTTTACCCCTTTGGTGGTTGCATACCGGCCATGAGGTGATCCCAGCCCTGGCAGTGTTGGGGGGAGGTCAGTTGCCCCCTTCCCCCAGAGCTCAAAATGGCTGGGTAACCTCCCCCTCGTCCCTTTCGGGCCGATTAATAGCACTTGCTGATTAAAGCTTGCCACTGGGCTTTTGTGTTAAGGCCTTTTTCCCTGTTTATATGCACATGTGAACTGATGTTATTGCTATAGGAGCCCCCCTCACTTTGTAGGAGGGGGCGTCCGGACCTCTATGAGTTGAACGATTTCCTTAGTCCTTTGCATACTCCATGTTATACTTTATTTTATATTCTGTTCTTCTAAGTTGAACGCTGGCACCTTACATGTCATATTTCATACATGTCCTTCCCTTTTTTCTGGTTTATGTCTTTCACCACATTATAATGTTCGCAATGACATGTCTTTATTTCTTACTTTAAATAAAGATTATACAAAAAAAAAAACAAAAAAAAGATTTTACATGTGTATTTAAGATTCAGGTGTTTTTGTTTTAGCCAATTAAAAAGTACCAGATAGAGAAAATTAAAAGTGGAGAACTGCACTTTGGGTGGAAAATTTTTTAGGCGTTTTAATTGAAGTTTGTCAGTCCAAAAATACTCCAATCTGCCTGATAAGAAGCTTTTTCAACTGACAGGCATTTTGCTAATGGTCACAAAACACTCAGATGTAAACAGCAGCCATTGAAATGAATGGGATTTTGCTTGTTGAGGGTCTTAAAGGTTCCAGCTACAAAACGCTCAGGTGTGAATGGGGTCTAAAAAAAAAAAAGCAACAAAAACACATACATATATATATACAGTGTCTCACAAGTGAGTACACCCCTCACATTTTTGTAAATATTTTATTATACCTTTTCATGTGACAACACTGAAGAAATGACACTTTGCTACAATGTAAAGTAGTGAGTGCACAGCTTGTATAGCAGTGTAAATTTGCTGTCCCCTCAAAATAATTCAACACACAGCCATTCATTTCTAAAATGCTGGCAACAAAAGTGAGTACACCCCTAAGTGAAAATGTCCAAATTGGGCCCAATTAGCCCTTTTTCCTCCTCGGTGTCATGTGACTGGTTAGTGTTACAAGGTCTCAGGTGTGAATGGGGAGCAGGTGTGTTATATTTGGTGTTATCGTTCTCACTCTCGCATACTGGTCACTGGAAGATCAACATGGCACCTCATGCCAAAGAACTCTCTGAGGATCTGAAAAGAAAGAATTGTTGCTCTACATAAAGATGGCCTAGTCTATAAGAAGATTGCCATGACCCTGAAACTGAGCTGCAGCATGGTGGCCAAGACCATACAGCGGTTTCACAGGACAGGTTCCACTCAGAACAGGCCTTGCCATGGTCGACCAAAGAAGTTGAGTGCATGTGCTCAGCACCATATCCAGAGGTTGTCTTTGGGAAATAAATGTATGAATGCTGCCAGCATTGCTGCAGAGGTTGGAGGGGTGGGGGGGTTAGCCTGTCAGTGCACACTGCATCAAATTGCATCACACCGCACACTGCATCAAATTGGCCTGCATGGTTGTAGTCCCAGAGGAAACTTCTTCTAAATATGATGCACAAGAAAGATGCTGAAGACAAGCAGACTAAGGACATGGACTACTGGAACCATGCCCTGAGGTCTGATGACACCAAGATAAATGTATTTAGTTCAGATGGTATCAAGCGTGTGTGGCGGCAACCAGGTGAGGAGTACAAAGACAAGTGTGTCTTGCCTACAGTCAAACATGGTGGTGGGAGTGTCAAGGTCTGGGGCTGCATGAGTGCTACCGGAACTGGGGAGCTACAGTTCATTGAGGGAACCTTGAATGCCAACATGTACTGTGACATACTGAAGCAGAGCATGATCCCCTCCCTTTGGAGACTAGGCCACAGGGCGGTATTCCAACATGATAACGACCCCAAACACATCTACAAGATGACCACTGCTTTGCTAAAGAAGCTGAGGGTAAAGGTAATGAACTGGCCAAGCATGTCTCCAGACCTAAACCCTATTGAGCATCTGTGGGGCATCCTCAAATGGAAGTTGGAGGAGCGCAAGGTCTCTAACATCTAGCAACTCCGTGATGTTGTCATGGAGGCATGGAAGAGGACTCCAGTGGCAACCTGTGAAGCTCTGGTGAACTCCATGCCCAAGAGGGTTAATGCAGTGCTGGAAAATAATGGTGGCCACACAAAATATTGACACTTTGGGCCTAATTTGGACATTTTCACTTAAGGGTGTACTTACTTTTGTTGCCAGCGGTTTAGACATTAATGGCTGTATGTTGAGTTATTTTGAGGGGACAGCAAATTTACACTGTTGTACAAGTAGCAAAGTGTCATTTCTTCAGTGTTGTCACATGAAAAGATATAAAGAAAATTTACAAAAATGTGAGGGGTGTACTCTACATTTTATTAGGTACACTTTGCTAGTATCAGGTTGGACCCCCTTTTGCTTTCAGAACTACCCTAATTCTTCATGGCATGGATTCAACAAGGTGTTGGAAAAATTTCTCAGAGATTTTGGTCCATATTGACATGATAGCATCATGCGGTTGATGCAGATTTGTCTGTTGCACATCCACGATGCAAATCTCCCGTTCCACCACATCCCAAAGGTGCTGTATTGGATTGAGATCTGGTGACTGTGGAGGCCATTGGAGTACAGTGAACTGATTGTTACATTCAATAAACCAGTTTGAGATGATTTCAGCTTTGTGACATGGTGCATTATGCTGCTGGAAGTAGCCATCAGAAGATGGGTACACTGTTGTCATAAAGGGATGGACATGGTCAGCAACTATACTCAGGTAGGCTGTGGCATTTAAATGATGCTCAATTGGTACTAAGGGGCCCAAAGTCTGCCAAGAAAATATCCCCGACACCATCACCCTGAACCGTTGTAACAAAGCAGGATGAATCCATGCTTACATATTGTTTATGCCAAATTCTATTTATGCCAAACAAAGCAGGATGGATCCATGCTTCCATATTGTTTATGCCAAATTCTGACCCTACCATCTGAATGTTGCACCTGAAAATAAGACTCATCAAACCAGGCAATGCTGTAGCCTATCTGTTTCAAGGTTCAATGTGTTGTGCATTCAGAGATGGTATTCTACATACCTTGGTTGTAACAAGTGGTTACAGAGTTACTGTTGCCCATTCTCCTCTGACATCAACAAGGCATTTTTAGCCACACAACTGCCGCTCACTGGCTATTTAATTATTTTATTTATTTATTTCAGGTACTTATATAGTACCGTCAATTTACACAGTGCTTTACATATACATTGTATATTCACATCAGTCCCTACCCTCAAGGAGCTTACAACCTAAGGTCCCTAACTCACATTCATACATACACATACTAGGGCCAATTTAGACAGGAAACAATTTACTTACCAGCAACCCCTTCGCTGCCAGGCAAAAGTGCTATCCACTACACCACTGTGCCGCCCTTTATGGATATGCTTTCTTTTTCAGACTATTCTCTGTAAACTCTAGAGATGGTTGTGCATGAAAATCCCAGTAGATCAGCAGTTTTCAAAATGATCACGTTAAGCTCAGGTTCACACTGACAGCGGGAATGAAATTGTGTGAGTTCAGGTGAACTCGCACAATTTCATTCTTGCATGTCAGTCCCAACTTTGAGGGTGATTTCAGAGACATCTGTGCGGGTTCCTGCACAGATGTCTATGAAAATCGCACTCCGAAATCAGCATAAGCCCTGGTTCACATTGGTGCGTTTTGGCATGCACTTTGACATGTCAAAGCGCATGCCAAATCAACGTCAATTGCCGGCAATGGCACTTTCCTAATTGGTCCGGTGCTGCATTTGCACCGATTTCCAAAAGTAGTTTCTGTACTACTTTTGGCGATTTCAGGTGCGAATTCCATAGACATCTGTGCAGAAACCCGCATGAATGTCTCTGAAATTGCACCTGAAGTCGGGACTGACATGCGGGAATGAAATTGTGCGAGTTCTGCTGAACTCACCCCAATTTCATTCCCACACCAATGTGAACCTAGGCAAAGTAGTACGGAAACTACTTTTGGGAATCGGTGCAGCGCTGCAAATGCGGCGTCACACCGATTCGGATGGTGCAATTGCTGCTGATTTGGCATGCGATTTCAAATTGCATGCCAAATTGCTCCAGTGGGAACCTAGGGTTCAAAGTCACTTAAATCCTCTTTCTTCCCCATTCTGATGCTCGGTTTGAACTTCAGCAAAGTCGTCTTCACCACATCTAGATGCCTAAATGCAATTAGTTGATGCCATGTGATTGGCTGATTAGCAATTTATGTTACCAATTGAACAGGTGTACCTAATAACATACCTCCCAACTTTCTGAGACGGGAACGAGGGACACCTATTAGCAAAAGTATGTAGGCATAGGACACACCCCCTGCCAGCCCCCTTAAAGGAGAATTATACAAAAAAAAATATTAGTTAAACCCACAAGTGTTTTTTTTTACCACTACTATTCCTTTATATTAGCTTTTTAAATGTACAAATGCAGCAATTTAGAAATTGGATGAAAGTTTTAGCATTGTAACACTTTTTGATTGATACATAGTGCATTTTATATATAGGTATATGCATCAGACCAAAATGAGGGACAAATGAAGAGCAATGAGGGACATTGTTGCAAATCAGGGGCAGTCCCTCGAAATCAGGGACAGTTGTGAGCTATGTAATAAAGCGTCCGATGAGTACACTCAGAAGCCACTTTATTAGGTACACCTGTTCAATTGGTTAGTAACATAAATTGCTAATCAGCCAATTACATGGCAGCAACTCAATGCATTTAGACATCTAGAGGTGGTGAAGATGACTTGCTGAAGTTCAAACCAAGGTGCACCTAATAAAGTGGCCGGTGAGTGTATATATACAGTATAGGGGCAAACTATGCGCTATGCGGACCACTTGGTTTTTTTTCTGCCATCATTTTTCTTTGTTTCTACATCAGTGTTCTTATAATCTCTTTATCATTTGACATCTTGGAGTATCAGCAAAACCCATTTTTATAAAGCAGCAGTAAAATGCGGTCATTTTGGCACACAGCACATATTCTCCAGCTCACTTCCTAATGGCAGCTCTGGGGTTACAATGCACACAAAGAACTGCAGACAACAAAAGCAATTAAAGGACCTCCAGCTTACAACAGGAAAAGAAAGGCCACAGCAGGAACTGATGTTTGTAAATACAAAATCAAAGCTTCTATTTGCTGTGGAGATGTGACAAATGTCACCCAATCAGCCCACAAAGCCTTATGTAAAGCAGGTGCCAATAAAGCCAGGTCCCCTTCTCCAGACAGCCTTGAAGCAGGTAGACCATTGCAGCCTCTTATCCTCCCTCCATGTGCTGTAAATCACCAAGCAGACAATTGTTGTGACAATTTTATTGAGAGAAGAAACAGCTTTACAAGAACATTTTCTCAGTCTCAGTCACTTGCTTCAGTGTGATCTCTACAACCTGCAAATATCCTCAGCTCTCTGTCACCTAGACAGAAGAAATAGCATTGATAGAAGCCTTTAACCCTCTTTTTTATCCAGGCAGCCATCTGTTAAACTGTTGCAATTTTTTTTTTGCAAGTGAAACTTCCACATTGAGAAAATTCCTTCAGTCATTCTTCAACACAGAGAAAAAAAAAAAAGCCAAATAGGAGGATCCCCTGAGGCACCGAGTTTTTAATTTGGCCAATCCTGCTGGCCTAATGTCTGCAACCTCAGCCAGTGTTGAAGCTGGGAGTGCGTCACGTGGTCACCTCCACCCCTCCTTTCCCTCTGCTGCCTTTTCAGAAGACAGGAAAAAAAAATCCCCAGTTCATGTAAGGTCTGCAGCTCTAGGAGATGCACAATCTCAGTCTCCTGCAGACTGTGTGTTTTCATCTGCCTCTCTAGAGCCTCTGAAGATCAGGAATGTCTGGACAGAAACGTGCCCATATCCTGTAAGTGTGCCCTTTATTGTCTTCTGTTTAGAAATAATAGGAATGCATGATATATTGCCTTTCTTTCATGTGATATCATTAGAAAAGGAGTTACCTAAATGACATGGTTGTGCCAAGTCATCTCTACAGAAGGAAAATGTCAATAAAGCAAATGGAATGTCTGGCGTATTAACCGCTTTGCTGCCAAGCTGGCTGGCTAGACAAAACATAAAAACCAGAATGCTTAATAGTTAATATTGCAATGTATTATTCCATGATACAATTAACAGGATAATGATTTTAACTGTAAGTCAGTGGATTTTGTTATAGTGTTATTAAGTTTTATTGTTTATGCTTTGCTTATTTTTATAAATCTTTTGCAGAATTACACAATTCTTTTATATAATGGGTAGAATCTGTTTGCACTTTTAGCTGAATCAGATTTCTTGATATTCGGTTCCATATGAAATCTCTTATGTTTCTTAAATACTCTATTTATTTAAAGAAAAAAAAAACTTTCTGTATATCTTAAGTGAACTGTTAATTTTGCACTCCTGATTAAACATCCTGTCCATGAGCAATGTACATTATAGTATTTCTCAATGAATGAAGTTGATAATACACCAGAGGGAACAGAACAAGAGAATGGTGTGTCTCTTAGGACGATGATCAGTATCATCTAAGGTAATGTTTTACACAAAGGGGTGATGTTCACCATCACTATATACTACTGACATTATCATCAATGCAATAATTGTAATACATATTTATATAGTAATCATTTGCAGAATTTTAAAGTGTCTTTCACATAAGTAGTATAAGAAAGAAAGGAAGGAAAGAAAAAAAGAGAGAGAGAAAAGAAGGAGAAGGAGTCAGAGAGAGAGAGAGAAAAGGAGAGAGAGAGAGAGAGAGAGAGAGAGTGAGAGAAGAAAGAAGGAGAGAGAAGAAAGAAGGAGAGAGAGAAAAGTAAGAAGGAGAGAGAGAGAAGAAAGAAGGAGAGAGAGAAAAGAGAAGGAAGGAGAGAGAGAAGAAAGAAGGAAGGAGAGAGAGAAGAAAGAAAGAAAGAAAGAAAGAAAGAAAGAAAGAAAGAAAGAAGGAAGGAGAGAGAGACTAAATAAAGAAAGAAGTAGAGAGAGAAGAAAGAAAGAAGAAAGGAGAGAGAGAAGAAAGAAAGAAAGAAAGAAAGAAAGAAAGAAAGAAAGAAAGAAAGAAAGAAAGGAGAGAGAGAGAAGAAAGAAGGAAGGAGAGAGAGAAGAAAGAAAGAAGGAAGGAGAGAGAGAAGAAAGAAGGAAGGAAGGAGAGAAGAAAGAAAGAAGGAGAGAGAGAAGAAAGAAGGAAGGAAAGAGAGAAGCAAGAAAGAAGGAAGGAGAGAGAGAAGAAAGAAGGAGAGAGAGAAGAAACATGGAAGGAGAGAGAGAAGAAAGAAAGAAAGAAAGAAAGAAAGAAAGAAAGAAAG
>BLSH010109980.1:912463-964287 GCA_018402905.1 Glandirana rugosa
GAGAGGAAGGTACAAAGAAGAGAGAGAGGAAGAAAGAAAGAAGAAAGAAGGAGAGAGAGAAGAAACATGGAAGGAGAGAGAGAAGAAAGAAAGAAAGAAAGAAAGAAAGAAAGAAAGAAAGAATCTATACTCAGCTTCAATAAAGGTAAAGGTTGAAAATGTGGACCTCAAGACAGTAGTAGTGTCGTGTATTTGGTCGTTGATGGGTTAAAAACAGTATATCCCAACTCTTTAACTTATTACAAGGCGTAATATCATAAATGAAAATTACTTTTCACACACTATTTGCAGGATGCTTCTATTAACTTTCGAAGAATGTTAGTTGAGGCATAAATTTCGAGTTATGAAATGCACATACAGTGCAACACGAGTGGGACATTGTTAATTATATGTCAGAGCACATGTATGCACTTGTATGATGAAATTTAGGGAGTGGCTGCATTGAGCAATAATTGAAATGATCATATAGAAATAACAAATATTGTAGTGTATGTAGAGTAGACTAGAAATGTAGAATAAAGGAATGGACTATATGATGTAATATATAGAGTTGTTCTGGTGTTGTGTGGAGTTTTCCCTGTGCCAGTATATGGGTGCTCAGTTTGTGAGAATGCATCTAATATGAATTTATGCATGATATATATATATATATGTAAATATATATATATATATATATATATACTGTATATACAGTATAAGCAATCAAATAGAATAGTTTCATATTATATACACAGATTAAAAGACATGTATGGGTATACTGTATCATATACATTATACATACAAAATGTGTGTGCATCAGTGTTTGTTTATATGTATTTATATATATATATTTGTGTGTGATGTTTCTTTATAAACGCTTTGTGGGCAGTATGAACGAAGAAGGTAAAATGCTTGTGTATCTAGTCTAAAAAATGTGTCATTTAAGCGCTTGCTGTTTCAGGAAGAAGAATGAATACTTCCATCCATATAGTCTAGCTCCCTCCTGTTTCTTTGTCTGTTTAGTGTTACCGTCTGCCATCACCCCACCCCCCTTCCATCACCCAGTATGTTGGAGACACCTGAATGCCGACAGAGTGATCCGCAGAGGTTCAGACTGTCTGGAATTCAGCCATGTACCCAGACTTAATTTTTAGCCATAAAGCAGTCAGCACTCTGTGTACTCCTGACTGTGAATCACTGCAAGCTCATTAGATATGAAAATTAGTTGAAACTGTATTCTGGAAGCCTTAACTGATTTTTTTTTTCCTGAAGTTAGCAGATCAGCCAATATAGAATAGTTTTTGGGCTGCTCTGGTTTTTCTATAGTAGCCCATTGTCTACAAATTTTAGGTTGCTTGTTGCCAACTTTTGTTCTCTGTGGGCCTTTATAATTCAGCTGGTTATAAGCTTTGCTAAACAATGAACTTGGAAGATATTGAGATGTTCCCTTTGTTCTCAGTACCATAAATTACAGAAAAATCATCATAAAAAAAATATTGTCAAAGATAACTTGTTAAGAGTTCTACAGCCAAGTATATAGATAACTATATTTTGGTGCATTTGATGATCACATTGTGCTCAGCATGCCGTACCAGCTAGCAGTGTTTATCCTGCATTCACCAAGACAGCTCACAACAAATAAGGTTCTACCAGCTGCTGACTGGAAGCCTTTACAGTGTCAATTTAAATGCACAATCCTTTCATCCCCCGTCTTTTGTAAGTACCTCCTTTATCAGATGATTACATCCACTGTGCTATAAAGGCCTTCTGAAAATTATAGCTGCTTAAGCACAGAACAAGTCAAAATAGAGGCAGATGACATTTTCTCACTGCTGTGATCTCATTACCCTATGTCTACTAGGTAGAATTTAGAATCCAGGCAGACAGGGAGATGATTTCAGAGGAGAGTATATCAATGATGAAAAACATTTTACAAAACTCCCAGTGTATCAACAATGCATAACTGTTAACTGAAGTACCACCCTCGTTCATTGACCTTTTATTTCGTGAACTGGATTTTTCCTCTTTTCCTAAAATTAATCAGAACCAATAGTCATCAATATACCTTTGTCTAGAAATACTATGTAGCATGGGCTTATCTAATATACTCCAAATCTAAACTCTAGATCCATATAAATAATCACAAACACTTGTGATCTCTGACTTCAGTGTCTAGACAAGTACCAAAAAATACTACATTGTTTTACACCAGCATTGCTCCTCGCATTCTTTTCTTAGTTCACCAAACAAAATGTTAAAAACAAAAGGCTCCTACTTTATTATTGGTAGAAGTAACAAGGATTGGTGTTCGTGACAACATGCTAGTGCTTTTGATTGGATGAGAATTTTCTCCTAAATTTTTATTGTCTACGTACCTTGAAAATTACTGCAGTGCAGTACAATGTATTGACAGGTACACTTCTGACAATACTTCTTAAGAAATGTGTGAAATTAAAGCATTGCA
The DNA here is from genome assembly GCA_018402905.1 of Glandirana rugosa. Classification (NCBI taxonomy): domain Eukaryota; kingdom Metazoa; phylum Chordata; class Amphibia; order Anura; family Ranidae; genus Glandirana; species Glandirana rugosa. Next base: position 914,907 of record BLSH010109980.1, read on the forward strand.
CAGTTTTTGACCAAATCTCACTGTTTTGAGATATTTTTAGGAACAATCTTAAATTTAATTGTCAAAAATAAACAGGCTTACTCTTTAGATGAAGCCATACTAGGACAAATTCATTAGTTTGCAAATGTCTAATGAACTGTGAAATTCACTATTCTCAAATGAAATAAAGGTTACCATAGCTGACAATCTCCCAATCTGGCTGTTGGACATATCAGATGGTGACCCAGTTTCTGTTGTACAGTGTGCAACAGCCCTGAACATGCATTCTCAATGATCAAACAGGCTAAAAAAAAACCCATCTGATCACTTTTGTTTTGTCTGGAACCAGAATTCTGCACCCATCTCCACCTCTCCTCCATTACCCTACACAGGAGCAATTATGTGAATAGAACACTCCTGTTTTTAATATAAACTGTCTGTGGTCAGTTTAGGTTATTTACTGGGTATCAAAGAATCAAAAGCATATAATTCATTAAGCTTTGCTTATTTTTTTATGGAAAAACTAGCAAAATTCACATGTGTATTTAAAATTTCTCTACGTCAAAATCCTATTAATGGTTGTCCACAGAATCCTAAAGTACCTTACTGCCAATTAATAGAATGTGCTAATAGATATGAATAAGAACAACTTTAACAATGCAATTTCATGACCTTTTATTGCTTTCATTTGTAAAATACCCAGTGTTAGTTTGACTTTGTTCCTTGTATTCAAAAGTTATGCTTATTCCCACCTTATTTATGTTTTAAATGAATTATGAGATGAGTGGGTTGTCCCAATTACTTTTACTGTACGTACTTTTGTTTTTCATGATTCTTAAAAATAAGCAGGACCTTGCACAACACATCAGCCCACATCTGAATATGTTACCAAATCTAAACTGGATACAGGCATTTGTGAACGGTGAGATGTACGGGCATAGGCCAAGTACCACATGTCGTTCTCTCGGCAAGATTGGAAACAAGAGCAGGATTAGCTCTAAAAAAGCCACATTGGAAAACTATCTTGTCCATGATCACCTTTGGCTAAGTCTGGTTGACAGGGTCTACATATAAACAGCACTGACTACTTATCATTGTTGCCAAAATACCAAAATATCTGTTTATGTTGTAGTTAACTTAGCTTAGCCATATTTCTATTTGGGGTAGTTTTTTGTGTTGAATTGCCCACTGATGTCCCAAATCCCATGGCCCCCACTTTGGTAAGGTTTTCCCCAGTGGATTTTCCAGTCCTGTTCTTCACTTTAGTTGTTACAGAGTCTAAATCCTTCTGCTGTATTCCTGATTATATGTGAAAATATCAGGAACTATAGTAGCCATAAACATTAGTTGATGGTGATCTGATCCAGCTGTTTTTTGGCCAGAGTGATGATTGGCCAGGCCAGAGTGCAACGGACACCTGCTATCTTACTGCTCCTAGGCTAGGAAATCTGACTCTATTGTCTCTCATGAATTTAGCATTGCTTGTCACATCTGGCCACTCCTTACTTTTTACAAACATTATAGAGATAAGCATAAGCACTACAAAAATCTGCTCATATTTTTGTGTGCACTAGAAGACCATGTTTTAGACCAGTCAGATAATGTCCACTTGGTTATCCACCCTCTTTAATCCATTTATGTCTAAAGAATACCTTGCAAAAATGGCAACAACTACATGAATGTGGGTGGCGATAATCAAATTAGGAGTTCCACTTATTCAATGATTTTTTTATTTGCTTGAATGTTTGTGTAGATCTTTCTGACTTGTGAAGAATCACACTGTCAATCATTATTCATTAATTATGAGATTCTATGCAGAATTGGAAAATCGAATGCATATATTCAAGAGAGTCATAAATGTCGAACTTGCTGATTTGTCTTGTTTTTGGACAAGTGTGCTCATGACTCGAGTTTGGAATTGTAGCGCACTAATATTGAGATATAAGATGCTAACAGGTGTTTGCTTTTAGTTTTAGTTGCCCTAGCCTTTTAAAATGGAGCTAATGGAAACTCAATAACTCACGCACAAAGCCAGCTTCATATTATCATACCTAACTGCTCAATGTTGGGTTGCAAGCTTAGGCCGACATATGTCTTTTCTTGTATTTGCAGGTATGTGAAATGAAATAAAAGTACTGGCTGTTGGGGAAAAAATATAGAACAAAAATACTTTTCTTTAAAGCTGGGGTGATGGCTAGAGAAAAAAGTTACCTGTGCAGTGGGGCTTCCTAGGTCAAATGCTTGCTTTCTCTTGGGGATGATAAATAAGGTTGAATACTTTATTCCTCACTCCCCTAGAAGTCAGCCCACCTTTTTGCTCTTCTGGAGGGTGGGTGGAACCTCAGCATCCTCGCATACAATTATTATATTTTTATTTATTACTATACAGAATTTATATAGTGCCGACAGTTTGCGCAGCGCTTTAAAACATTAGGCCAGATAGTACAATTACAATACAATTCAATTTAATACAGGAGGAATAAGAGGGCCCTGCTTGTTAGAACTTACAATCTAGGAGGGAGGGTCAAGTGATACAAGAGGGTAATAATTGTGGGGTATGAGCTGATGGAGAAAATAAAAAATGTAGTTGTTAGGTGGGGGCAGGATAGGCTTCCCTGAACAGAAAAGTTTTCAGGGATTGCCTAAAAGTGGATAGATTTCGAGACAGTCTGACAGATTGGGGTAGGGAATTCCAGAGGATGGGAGAGGCTCGGGAGAAGTCCTGAAGGCGAATATGGGACGATGTGATGAGGGAACTAGAGAGCAGGAGGACTTGGGGGGAACAAAGAGGATGATTAGGTTGGTAATTTGAGACTAGGTTTGTGATGTAGCTGGGGGCAGAGTTGTGGATGGCTTTGTAACTTATTGTTAGTATCTTGAATTTAATTTGTTGGTGCGAATGGCAGCCAGCGGAGGGATCGGCATAGAGGGGTAGCATTCGCTGAGCAGTTTGTAAGATGGATGAGTCTGGCAGCGGCATTCATGATGGACTGAAGGGGGGATAGTCTGTTTAAAGGTAAGCCAATTTGGAGAGAGTTGCAGTAGTCAAGACGGAAAATAACCTGGGAGTAAGTCAGGAGCTTTGTGGTTTCATTGGTTAGGAAAAATAGAGGACCAGTTGTCCTGCATTGTGCATAATGAGGTCAGAGAGCTGCAACTGGTCAGGCAGAGAGGAGAAGAATCAGTCTTCGGAATAGGAGAAAGCCTAAAAGGGAGGACACATTTTTCCAATTCCTCAAACAAGTATTTAACCCTTGAAGTGCAGAGGGGGCCTGACTACTAGGGTTACTTTTTCTCCAACTTGGAGTTCAGCTTTTAGAGCATATGTGAAAATGCAGTCAACTTTATACTTTTATTGGAGGTGCAAAATTGCAACATAGGATCTCAGTACCATAGCTAGTTTCGCTTGTTGAAGAAAAATACAAAGATCATAAAGTACAAATGAATATCACAAAAATTTTGGGAGTACATAGTAAAATTAGGTAATAAGAGAGAGTACAGTTACCCAAGGCAACCAATCAAATTCAGCTTTCTTCTGCTAAATATGGATGACTTTTTCAAACGATCAATGTACTTTGTACATTGCTCTATGCCTTATTAAGATAACGCATGCGTACATTTAAACTGTTAATATAAGTGTCTTCCATTAAACCGAGGTTACCTTGAACAAAGAGTAGAATCCAGTTCTTCTGGCATGTGTATGTGCCTCAAAGGAAAGACAACTGTAAGGATATGTACAGTATATCTAGAGAGGCAATGAAAGAAGTGTATGCAGACACTAGAACTTTTTATACATCAGTATAGGCTAGACAAGTGAAATGCTAATTTGTGTGTTTTTACATACACAGAATTATATACATGAAATGCAATTTGAATTGCAATTTGAAATGCAATATCATGCAAGTTGCTAAATTGAATATGTAAACCAGAGTGGAAAATAAAGGTAAACAATGAATGATAGAGAGATATAGGCATCTGACTTTTATATACAAATTTTGCTGCACACCCAATTCTTTCCTATTGGTTTTTCAATGTGATAGACTATAGAGAGTGGCAAGGCCAAGTGTGACTTTTACAGAAAACGTTAACATTTACAAATACATTCTATAGCCTATATCTTTTTATACATTTACTTATTATATGGTTAGTTTGCATTAACAGATCTGTGAAAGGTCTACTATATGATATGCTTTATATATTTATGTTTTACCTTGAACTGTGGTGTTGTCCTATAAAATGAACTTCTTACTGCACAGTTTAATATTATCGCAATATTCAATTTATCTAGAATATGTAATATAATATATATGTGCTTGTATAATGTGGCTGTAGTACAGTGATCCTTCAATATGTACATTCGTATGACAATCAATTTTGTTAGAAGCCACTTAAGTTCTGCAGTGAAAATGAAAATACTGGGCAGCAAGGGTATAAAATATACTTGTCACATGGAAAAACTACTCTAAGATTAAATTTATACTAACAACTCAAATGCGCACATGGAAAAAATATTTTATCACTTGGATGTCACATCAGTGATTTTGCAGTGTCAGAGTTTTCTTGGTAAATACTTTGAGGTGCCATATTTCTGGTTATGTCCTCCTGCAACACCTCAACAATCTGTGAAAACATTGTAATTTTTTTACAATTTGCAGTAGTTCAAACCCAACTCCAGGCAACCTGCTAAATACACTAATGAAATACATATAAGGGAGCTGTTTTACTTGCCAACAGGACTTGTCCAGTTCTGAGATGTACATAGCTGTTCCATCGCCTGGCAGCAAAAGGGTTGCAGGTTTGAATCCCAACCCCGACACTACCTGCTTGGAGTTTGCATGTTCTCCCTGTGCCTGCGTGGGTTTCCTCCCACACTCCAAAGACATGCTGGTAAGTTAATTGGATCCTGTCTAAATTGTCCCTAGTATTTGTATGTGTGAATGTGAGTTAGGGACCTTAGATTGTAAGCTTCTTGAACGTAGGGACTGATGTGAATGTACAACGTATATGTAAAGCACTGCGTAAATTGACGGCACTATATAAGTACCTGAAATAAATAAATAACACAGCCAAGTGGATGGTGCCAAAATTATTTATGGCAAACAGCGTTAGCTCTCCACCCTCAAACTGACTGGATGGCAAAAAAACAGTGGAAGACAGATGGGGTCATTGTTGTGCTCTACTCCTATCAGCACAGTCCTTGTCAGTATATTTGCATTCAGCACACCTGATTGGCTACCAGTACTGTCCTCTTCCAGTGAGAGTGCTGCTGTATAGGGGACAGCAAGGCCAAGTCAAATTCAGGCATTTACACTTGTTGCATTAAAAAAATATATTTTTGATGATTTATTACTTACTACCTAGATGCGATGATTTGTATATTTTATTTCTATTTGGAGTTCAGCTTTCAGTTCCTATTAGTATTAGTTTTTTTGTTTTTGTTTTTTGTTTCATTTTATGTTTGATCATTAGTAACAGTTCAAAAAGAACAAATGCATGATAAAGGGATGCATTCCTTTGTGCATTCAAGTCTGTAGTCATTTCATCTAATAATTTTTAAATTCTTTTGATAAATAACTCACTTTACAGGTGACCGGGTGACATAAATTACCAATATTTTCAGTCTACATTATTTTAAAGAATATAAGTACAAGGCTGCAGAACTAAGGAGATGTGCTTATGTACCTCTAATAACTGGGAACAAGTTATGAGGTGCATATATGGAGCGATAGGAAGAGGTAAAAACATGGCCATGATTCAGAGCTCTCAGCAGTCAGGGATTGAGAGAATAATAGAGAGCTTGTTCTTTTGGTGTATTACGCGCACAAAATGAATTCGGTAAAGTTTATTTCCAGTGGGCCATAAAAGATTAAAATGAACTCTTTCTGCTGGCTCAGCAGTCTTGCTTCTTGCTGTCTGTGCGAGGTAGACTTATTCTGAACAGCTTGTTTTTTTTCTCTTTTTGCCTAACTGGTGAAAGAAACACAAGGGTTTTGGAATCATCTTGAAGGGCAAACTTTTTTTTTCATTACAAAGTTTGTTTTATTTCATATGGTGTTTGAGCATATGCAGGGTGTTGTAGGGCATGAACGCTTACTGCACACTGACAACACATGTTGCTAATGTGTTGCTTTGAAAAACACTTGTGCTAAAACCTGCTGGTTGCTTTAAAGTGAACCTGTGATTTGCCTGTACAGAACAAAGGAGCAAGTTCACACGGGTACAGAGGACATACAAAACGCAGTGGTCACCTTCATGCTCCCAGGAGGCACGCATGTTCTATAGAGCAGTGTTCAGCAGCTTGTTAAAAATCGCTAACAGGCTGACAGATGCAGCAGCTCTACAGATCTTCCTGCAAATCTGACAGTTTCTGCATTTATCTGCAAGCATTCGTCCTTGAGTGAATATCTGGAACAAGGGGAGGGCAGGAGGGGCGGCTGCCCTGGGCACAATGGTTTATTGCCAGGATGTGGCATTTGCTTCTGTTACAAGGCTGGCAGGAGTAGGGACAGCGACATCACTGCTAACCCTAACCCTAAGACCCCTTTCACACTGGGGCATCGGGTCCGTTAGCGGTAAAGCTACTAGTTTTAGCAGTACTTTACTGCTGTTTAAGCGGCACTTCGCCACCACTAGCGCGGGTGCTTTTAGCCCCTCAGAAGGGGTTAAAAAGGGGTTAAAATGCCGATGCCATGTTGCGGTGCTTCCGAAGCACCTTTGAGGCGCTTTGGAAGCGCTGGCTATTCATTCTAATGGAAGGGGCGGTTTAGGAGCGTGTACAGCACTCCCACACCGTCCCAAAAATGCTGCTTGCAGCATTATTTTCCTGTCCCACAAGCGCACCACCCCATTGTGAAAACATTCACATGGGGCTGCAGGGGAGGCAGTTTTCAGGTGCTTTACAGCCACTATTTTTAGCGCTAAAATGACTTCAGTGTGAAAGGGGTCTAAGGGAAGGGGGGCACAGTTTGGCATTTTTACCCTGGGCACTGGATGACCTTGCTTGTACATGTGTAAATGCTCAGATGTGCAGGAAGATCCATAAGACCACTGTGTTTACCAGTCTGTTATTGATTTTTAATAGGTTGCTGGCCGTACGTAGCTGTGTGAAACACGCTGACAACAGCATGAGTTCTGCACATTATATGGGCCATACCTCCCTACTTTTTATGATGGGAATGAGGCACACCTATAAGCAAAATGTAGGCATATGCCACATATGTCACACCCCCTTAAAGGACAATTATACAAAAAAAATGATTAATTAAACCTACAAATGCTTTTTTTTACCACTACTATTCCTTATATTGGCTTTTGAAATTTATAAATGTAGCAATGTAGAAATGGGATGAATGGTTTAGCACCGGAAACACTTTTTGAAAGATAAGTGCATCTTATATGCAACTATATAGATCAGACCAAAAAAGGTGCAAATGAGGAAGAATGAGGGACAGAAGGACATTGTTCCAAATCAGGGACAGTCCCTCTAAATCAGGGACAGTTGAGAGCTATGTATGGGCATCTGCACCAATATGAATGAGCCCCAATCTCCCCCTTCCTTCCAAGCAGCATATTATCACGTTCTTTCTCTCCCCCAAACACTCTGAGTGCTGATAGCAGAAGTAATCTACTTAATTGGTCTACTACTAATACCTAGCATACTCAGCGCTCTAGACTCTCTCATTGTGACAGTATTTGTGCTTGATCAATGATCCAGCACAATCACTTAGAGTAGGTCACATGTTCCTTCATACTTGGAAGTACTGCATTTATCCTTTGCTCTCCTGACAGCTGAATAAAGCACGAAGGGATGCATGGGCATATGCATTTTTATCCTAAATTATTTGAATGGGATTTTTCAGTTATAAGAAAAAGACATAAACATAGAAGAAACAGGAGTTCCACCGAAAAGTGGAACTTCCGCTTTAAGGGAAGGTGACCCCCTGACATAGCACAATTGTTTTGACAGGACCCAGCTGACCTTCCGCTCCTGGCTCCACAGCACAGGAAGGATGGTCACCTTTCCCCCCTCCCTCACGGCGATCTTCTGGGACACAGGTCCCAGAAGATACACTGGCCATTTACAAAGCGCAGCTCACGCATGCGCAGTGTGTGCCCGGCTTTGAAGCCAAAGCTGGGTGCCCACACTTGTGATGCTGGTGCCGCATGGAGGAGGGGGAGAAGAGGGAGGCAGCAGGCGGCCACATCGCGGGGGGAACTCCGGTTTAAGGGCTTGTTTACAACAGATGCAGCCAATTGCCTTATAAACACTGCACTGCACTGCAAATGCATATGCAAGAAAAATGAATGTATGCCAATGGGCCTAGTTGGTACCATTGCATTGCTTTAATGTGCATTTAAAAAAGTACACCATGCTGCATTCTTCCACACTGAAATGAAACACAAATGCATGTAAACACGTACAAATGCACTGCAAACAACTCAGTAAAAAAATGTAACTGAATAAAAACATTTTTCCAAAAAAAGCAGTGCAGACTCACTGAAAATGCACGAAAACGCATGTAAATGCACATGCAGAAACTCACAGTAAATGCAGAAATTGTGGTGTGAGTCCTAAAACAACTGGTTATATCTAGGTAATGGAGGTTGTGTATGAAATAGTGGTAGTAAGTCATTGGGCTTTGAGCTTCCAGTTTTTTTTTTTTTGTCAAAATTTAATTGAACAAGCTGAAAATAGAAGCTGATTGGCTACCATGCACAGCTGCACCAGTATTTGCACTCGCCAGTTTTAGTAAATCATCCCAATTGTGTTTTTTTTTTTTTTTTTTGTCTTTTGTTTAAGGACCATGTTGAAAAAATGGGATCAATCACCGGTAAGATTCGTTTACCTATCCCACTACTGAATCATTAGCCTAAAAGGGTAAATACACACAGGAGTTTTTTAATACTAGTTTACATAGTAGTATGAAGGACATTAAGCTTAGCGTCCATTTACTAATCATTTAGTAGGGGTCTGCAGAGCTAAGCCCGTACATTAGTTTACATTGCTGTAACCTGGCACTGTTAGTTTTGGCACAGGTCGTATGCTGCTAAAATGAGTGAAAATAGTGAAGTATTGATTCTGTCCTTAACTTTCCGTGGCAGTATGATTATGTCAGATTTTTGCGCCTCAAAGCGGTACATTTTTTCGCATAGAAATTTGGCGTTTTATATTGTAGGCCTGTAATTCTAGGAATAACTCACTTAAATCTGTCCAAACAAGAGGCTAGTAGACATTCCTGGGATATGACAAAGTTTGAAACAATGAAATCTTAATATAATAAATAACTATAAATAGTTATCAAAAATAATAATATAATAATAAAATGTATTCAATAATTTAATCAAATTAAAACATTGAAATTTGCTCAGTTGCAGAATTGTCGCTGTTGTCACTTTCAGTGTCTGATTACGAATTTCCCCACAATCAGTATCACTCAATTCTGCAAGTGATTCTTATTTACTATCACTGTTCTAGCTGGTCCAAAACCGCTTTTGACGTAAAGGGCGCTTTTTGGATGCCATGGACATTCTCAAGTTTCCAGACAGAAAGAATGGCATATATAATATAGAAGTGCATGCAGGGCACTGGACAAAGCACTAGGGGCAAAAAGGATGTGAAATGATTTGATACAGTAATGTAATCTTACAGATTACAGTGTACTGTATGTGTTATGTGTTCTACACTTTTTGAATTTGCCGCCGGGCTCCAACCCATGCGACACGCAGGATCCAGGGGGAAGGAAAGGAATTTTTCCTGGATCCTGCGATGCAATCCCAAGTGTGGCTCGGGGTTACCACTTTTGGTAATGAAAACTCACCCTGAGCCACACTTGGGATAACCGCCAGGGAGGCTACAGAAAAATGTTCTCTACATTAAAGCACCCATCTCACATGTTAAATCCTAACTTGATAACACTTGAGGTGTGGCAGGTCCACATACTTTGTATAAAAGGTGTTTGTTCTTCTTTTTCAGAAATTTGGAAGGTATGCTAAACAATTACCTTAAACTCCCAGTGTAAAATGGGATATATAGCAGCATACTGCAGAACTTACCATGTTTGCTCTTTGCTTGCTGTCCATTGCTTGTCACATGCTTACAATCTGTTTTTAATGTTTCTGGCTTCTCCATTTCCATCTAGTGGGTTGCTCCATTATCTTGCAGGGTTCCACGGAGCCAAGGGCTTCAGCCTGTGACAGGACACTGTTTTATCAAAAGGGCGACGTGAGTGGACCTGGGATGGGGCGGGTGTGATGAGTGAAAGTATGTTTAGCTGACATAGGGGGCTGAGGTGGGGCCAACATTCACTGTGCTATTAGTGGATCAGGGACCAAGTATTGTGACGTGAGTGCTCATGTGACCTTTTAGTGTGCACACCCCCTTGTTCCCTGTCCTTACCAACTGTAAGTTGAGTCTAGCAGCAAAGATCAGTAGGAAGTGAGTTACAAAAAAGGAAGATATTGTGGAAATGTTCTACAAAAACAAGTTGATGCTGTAGGTTGCTTTAGTGTAAGTGGTTACATTAAGAACTTGAGTGACTTAAATGTCCTTCCACTCCCCCCACCCCTAAAAACAAAGTTAATCAAAAATAGCAATCTTTTTTCTTTCATTTCTTGTCTCTTTTTATTGTAGTGTATATTGTCCCTGTTCCTGCAGCCCCTCGTCATATATACCAGGGAGCTGCAAGAGTAAGGACTCTTGGTGGCCAGTGAGTGGAGCTGGTGCACATGTCAACATCCTCATAGGCCGGCTGCCTGAACTTGAAAGAGACACCTGGCTCGCAATGACTGAGAAGTATCAAGATGGCTTCAAGGGACTCAGGCTGTGCAATCAATAATGGCAGGACAGAGCGGGATCCATTGGGCAGGTGAGGATGTGAATTGAAGACAAGGAACCTCCACCACGCTTCACTGTTGCTACTGTACCGCACTCCAGCCCTTCACAAACAAATTGCCTTTTGCTACAGGCACATATTTGAAATTTTAACTCATCAGTCTAGAGCACCTGCTGCCATTTTTTCTGCACCCTAGTTTCTATGTTTTTGTGAATAGTTGAATTTCTTAGCCTTGTTTCCATGTTCTATGCACAAAAACATAGGAACTGGGGTGCAGAAAAATGGCAGCAGATGCTCTGCACTGATGAGTTAAAATTTTAAATTTGTGGCTGTAGCAAAAGGCAGTTTGTTCGCGAAGGGCTGGCGAGTGGTAAAATAATGAGTGTTTGCAGGCAACAGTGAAACATGGTGGAGGTTCCTTGCAAGTTTGAGGTTGAATTCCTGCAAATGGAGTTGGAGATTTGATCAGGATCAATAGTGTCATCAATGCTGAGAACAACAGGCAGATACTCATCCATCATGCCATACAATCAGGAAGGCATGTGACTGGCCCCAAATGTATTTGAAGCAGGACAATGACCCCAAACATACAACCAATGACATTAACCTCCCTGGCGGTATGATTATTTCAGATTTTTGGTGCTGAAAGCGGTACGATTATTTTGCATGAAAATTTGGCGTTTTATATTGTAGGCCTGTAATTCTTAGGAATAACTCACTTAAATCTGTCCAAACAAGAGTCTAGTAGACATCCCGGGTATGAAAAAGTTTGAAAAATGAAATCATAAATTATAATATAATAAATAACTAAAAATAATCATCAAAAATAATAATGTAATAGTAATAAAATGTATTCAATAATGTAATCAAACCAAAAACACCGAAATTTGCTCAGTTGCAGAATTGTCGATGTCGTCACTTTCAGTTTCTGATGATAAATTTCCCCAAAAATCAGTATCACTCAATTCTGCAAATGATTCTTATTTACTTTTGGTGTTTTCTAGCTGATCAAAAACCACTTTTGACGTAAAGGGACACTTTTTGGTTGCTATGGACATTCTCAAGTTTCCAGGCAGAAAGAATGACATAAATAATATAAAAGTGCATGCAGGGCTCTGGGCAAACCACTAGGGATAAAGGGGATGTGAAATGTTTTCATACAATAATGTAATCTGTAAGATTACAGTGTACTGTATGTTTACTGTGTGTTTCACTTTTTGAATTTCCCGCCGGTCTCCGCCCCCGTGCGACGCTCGCAGGGAACGGAGCCCAGCACACAGGAGTCATCTGGCGGCGGACACAGCCCGCAGACAGGGCGGGGGACATCGCTGGATCCAGGGGACAAGGTAAGTAACGCTGCCTGGATCCAGCAATGCAATCCCGAGTGTGGCTCGGGGTTACCGCTAATGGTACTGAAATTCCACCCCGAGCCACACTCGGGAATACCGCCAGGGAGGTTAAGAACTATCTTCAGCGTAAAGAAGAACAAGAAATACTAGAAGTCATGATTTGGCCCCCACAGAACCCTGATCTCAACATCATTGTGTCTGTCTGGGATTACATGAAGGGACAGAAGGATTTGAGGCAGCCTATATCACAGAGGATCTGTGGTTAGTTCTCTAAGATAATATAGTTCAATAAAATGTTTATCTATAGTTCTCTAAGATGTTTGGAACAACCTACCTGCTGCAGGTGTACCTAGAAGAATTGAAGAATTGATGAGGTCACACCCCAAATATTGATTTGATTTGGATTTCTCTTCTGTTCATTTACTAAAAATAAATCATAAATACTTCTATTTCTGAAAGCATTCTTGAGGCATAATGGGATCTGCATACCTACTGTGTCTCTAAAAAATAGCGAATTAGAAATCTTAACATCCCAAATGCAGTAGTTGTTATTTTTTTCAGTTATTATTTACTAGAACACCCAATGTTAAGCAAGCAAAATATTTTGCACAGTATATTCAGACAATGCCTGGCATATACTTTTATGAGGACTTTTATCATAATGGTATACTGTACATAAAATAAGGTTTTCTTAATTTTATGTGTAAAACTTTCTGAGATGTCGACTTTGCACAGCTTCAAAACAGTTGTACAAAATTCCTTTCTACAAATAACCTGTGAGGGTAGCTTAGTGTTCATACTGGATCACCTCATGATCAAGTCATCTGCCAACTTGCTTGTTGAATAGCAATGGTGGCCATTTTGTGGACTATTCATGTGGTAATTTGGAGAGATTTGTATTGGCAGACTCAATTTTCCACACACTAAAAAGTCTAAAACTGTTAGTTTTTTTTCAATTGCTGTAGTTTTAAAATAATTTGCAGAATTAAATTACAATGAATAGTGCAAATTTGCATATAGGCTACCTCATGGTTCTCAAAACCTTGTTGGGTCTGTGCTTGGCTTCTCTTCTGGCACAATTTGCCCTCTCATTTGGGAATGACTACCAACTTCATCCCCAATCACATGTACTAAATTAATGGCTAGCCTGATACAGACCACACATACCCATTCAAAAGAAAGAGTACTAGAAAAAATAAATACTGCAGCAGCCCCACACCGAATAAGCAGCAACTTTAGTAAAATTTAGATATACAAGTAATTTAACTATTTGACGGTACTCAGTGGAACTATTTTAGGCATGCACATTACAATAAAAGTATCATATCAAAAAGCAATCTTTTTACCATAAGAATGCAGCCCTTATTTAATTTCAATCAGGTGAGTGCGTCTAGGCCTGAGAGGAGCAGCAGTGAAATGACCTGCTGCAGGCAGGAGGAGAGCATTTCTCAGTCTCCCTATACCTAGCGATGATTTACTGAGACTGTTCAAACAATATAACTTTCTGGCAGCTCAGAAAGTGATAACATGCTAAGACAATGCAAAAATTGCTTTCACACTAACTGTCATAGCTGAGTAATCAGCAGAAAAAAATAGCAGGAAGGATCATAGATGTCAATACTGCTCTATGGAAATTGCAGAGAAATCTACTAGACCACATCAAGAATAGATGCATTATTATGCTGTAACTTTATCCTGGACCTGGTGAAAATATGCAACTTTTTCCAATTAGGGACCTGTGGTAAGTAAAGGTTTTTTTTGAAAGTGGCAAATACCTTTTAACCACTTCAGCCCCGGAAGAATTTTGCACTTTAGGACCAGAGCACTTTTTGCGATTCGGCGCTGCGTTGCTTTAACTGACAATTGCGCGGTCGTGCGACGTTGTGCCCAAACAAAATTTGCGTCCTTTTTTTTCCCACAAATAGAGCTTTCTTTTGGTAGTATTTGATCGCCTCTGCGTCATTTCTTATCGCCGCTATAAACAAAAGAAGAGCGACCATTTTGCAAAAGAACCCCAAATTTTTTACTTTTTGCTAAAATTCAAATCCAAAAAAAATATATAAAAAAACATTTTTTTTCACCGTTTTTGGCCGATTTATATAATTCCTCATATTTGCGATAAAAAAATTGCAATAATTGGTGTTTATTGATTGGTTTGCGCAAAAGTGGCCGCGTTTACGGATGATGAGAATTCATTTCTGGGGTTTTTTTTTTTTTTACTAGTAATGGCGGCGATCTGCGATTTTTAGCGGTAATGCGATATTGGGGGGGACATGTCGGAACATTTTGACACTTTTTTGGGACCAATGACATTTATTCAGCGATCAGAAATTTAAATGTCCACTGATTACTGTATAAATGTCATTGGCAGTGAAGGGGTTAACCTGGGGGGGAGATCTAGGGGTTAAGTGTGTTCCCTGTGTGTGTTCTTACTGTGGGGGGGTTGGGCTAACATGGGCATGAGAGATCTAACTGATCCCAGTGACAGGGATCAGTAGATCTCTCATGCCCCACTGACAGGGCGGGGAACCGCCGTGTTTACATCGGCGGTTCCCCGTTCTTTTCCCTCTAGCCGCTCATCGCGGCTCGCCGGCGGACATAGGGTCCGCCCGAACCGCGGGCACACTCCCCAGGAGTGCGGCAGGTGCACACGTGCGCCCCCTGGTGGCCAAATGCGAATCGCTGCTTATTTACGGCGATTCGCGCAGGGCTCCCCGACTGCCGCCGTGAAAAGACGGCGCGCGGTCGGGAACTGGTTAAACATAAAATGTCAATAGAATATATGAGTGAATTGAAAGCATCTATAATTTATATTTAGGGGATACCAGTGTGAAGTTTAACTCTAAAAACAAGACACTATACAATTGGATATGTTCCTATTCCATATACACATTTATTCATTAATAATAACTTTTTTTTTATTTGTGCTTGTCAAAAGAATTTTAAGTACTACATCTCACCAATAAAACATAACCTCTTGACAATTTGCATCAAAATGTTATATTTTTCTTTATATGACTTACCAACAGACATATGCCATAATGGTCGTACTGTCATTCCATGTATCCATTTATACCTAAATATCCTAAATATTTATTACTCTTTTCTTTTTTTGCTTTTTTTTAGAGAGAATACATTCTCCTTTCAGATAATTATTTTTGTTAAGCTGTTTATTAATGACATTATTTTCTGTTTGAAATGACGTCTACAAAAGACAGCTCATATCTCATTCATATCAGATTCAAAGACATCTTTCTTACTAAACTTATTATAAATTCAAGAACATTAAATCAGCTCGACATTTTCAATTCTAATTGGGCTTGTGTGGAGGGTGAGAGAAAGAAAATAAGTGAGTCCTTTGTAGACTGTCTGTCCCTAGTCAATCTTTCCTTTGTTTTTCTTTTCAGTTGTACCCATATTTGATGCAAATGATTATAGAATAAGATAGTAAAAACAAATAAAAAAAACAAAACCATTTAGAATCAAACATGGTAGAACTGAATATACCAAAAAAACATTTTGAATATTTTAGTGTAAAGAAGGTCACTTGACAATGCTACATTGTAGACCAATTAAAAAAACGATTTCTCGGTTGACCATGGGAGCATATTAAATGTTTGCGTGAATAAAAGTTCATTGCAAATTTATAATACATGAGGATTTTTTTTAAAGACATTGATGAGCATTAATGAATACTTGTAGAATAGTTTAGTTGTAAAAATGTACTTGTGTAATCAAGTTTTGTTATTTTTTTGCACAATTTACCAACTTTTAAGCATGCTTTGTACATTAGTGCAGCTTAGTACTTAGAAACGTTGTTGCAATGTTGGGTTCGGTGTTTGATTTCCTCTAAGAACACTATTTGCACAGGGTGGGGGAGATTTACTAAAACTGGAGCACTCAGAATTTGGTGCCGCTATGCATAGTAACTAATCAGCTTCTAACTTCCACTTGTTCAATTTAGCTCTGGCAATAAAACCTAGAAGCTGATTGCATTGTGAACAGAGTTGCAGAGTAAATAACCTCCAGTTTGTATGTTGTGCTGGAGTTTGCCTGTTGAAAACCAAGCAAATTGTAAATAGTTCATTTCCTTGAATATAGTAATGCCAATTTCTGCAGACTGCTGATAATTATGGAAATGAGATTGTCTGTATTCCAAAATTGCATGGTTCTCTACAGAATTATTCAGATGAAATAATAGTCAATGAATTGGTGAGTCTGCTGAATGAGTTATCACTATGTGTAAGATCTCTCAGTGTTTTTATGAGTGTCTCTGGGTGTTTCAGTTTCCTCCCACAATCCCAAAATATACAAGAAGTCTTAACAGAGTTTGACTAAATTTGACCTAGTATAACATTTCTGTATGGAAGACAAGTTTACAAACTTCTTCCACAGTTTGCCTAGAAAATCCAATGAATAACAACAATATAACAACTATTTAAGGGCTCCATCAGTGAACCTCTATTCAAAGGCCCAAGAAAGTCAAGTGTGGGCCCACAGAATCAGTGTTTTTCTTTGTAATTGAAGTTTGGAGCTCATTATATTTTGCAGCATTGCAACTGAGCTTAAGTCTCCTTAGAATACATAAACTAGTGTTTTATGTAATCAGGTGCAGCCAGATGAAAGGAAGCGCAAACTTGCTTTTAGACAGGATGACACATGATTTAAGAGCGAGTCTTAAATGGCTGAAGATGGAAATAAATAGTCTGCACATTCAAGTGACTAGGCAACTGGTGTTAGGCAACTGGTGTTCCTAAGACAACAAATTACCAGCAATAAGGCCATTTAAGCTTGGAGTGGCCTGCGTACTACAGCTGTGTCTTTGAGAACAGAAGATCAGTATGCATTTGAAGGCCTAATTTTCCAATATTAAGTGCTGCATAGCTTTAAAATATGCCATTCCTTAGGTAAAAAAAAGTTTATTTAGTTCATCCAGAGTGATGTGGTGTTGGAAGACCCATCAGTAACATCATGTAAATGTTCCTAGTAACTAAAAAAAATGGTTAACCTGCATTTAAAGCAATGGCTTCTTCAGTCATATGATTTAATAAATGAGGATGAAAAGGTAGTAGGGTAGAACACAAGCAAATCAGGTTATATAGAAGTTACTAAAGTTGCAAAAATTCTTGTATGACAGAATACAACTTTGGATGTGATGTCAATCTGTGATGTAATGTTTTCTATTGTATTGTAATGTATTCTTTTGTTTCCAAGCCTACGTGGTCGTGGTCTTCTGATTTCTTTTTGGACAAATCCTTTACTGATTAAATGAATATCATATGTATTGTACAAGAACAATTTTTGTGTTTGTCCCTTCAGATAATTTTTCATGAACTGTCGTGATCGGCTCTCGAAAGCTGTGTACTAACGATCAGATTATCGTACGACTGCTTCGAAAGCGGCATTTTTCATCCGATTTTCTGATTGTGTGTACTAGGCATTAGAAATATGCCAGTGTGAGTTAAAAATCAATGCTATATAAGTCCCTGCCACTGAAGTAAGAGCCTGAATGCTTAGTGCTATTAAAGGCCGTGGTATGCCCAGGGAAACTTGTACAGAATTAAGTAAAGTTCCCAAACTGTTAAAGTATTAGCAACCTATTTATTGGCAAATAGCTGGCTAGTCTGCATGCTGTGTGAATGTGTGGTTAACTACTTCCACACTGCCTACCGTATATTCACGGCGGCAGTGTGGCTGCGTCCCACGAATCGCCGTAAATAAGCGGCGATCTGCGGGTGACCTCTAGGGGGCACGTGTGCGCTGCCCGCCGTACTCCTGAGGAGTGTGCCCGTGGCACGGACAGACCCTATATCCGCCAGCGAGCCGCGATGTGCGGCCACGGCAAAAGAACGGGGAACCGCCATTGTAAACACGGCGATTCCCCGCTCTGTTAGTGGGGGCATAGGAGATCTCCTGATCCCTGTCAGATCTCTTATGCCCATGGTAGCCCAGCCCCCCCACAATTAACCCCTTCACTAAACCCTGCAGGTTAACCCCTTCAATGCCAGCGACATTTACACAGTAATCAGTGGATATTTAAATTTCTGATCGCTGTATAAATGTCATTGGTCCCAAAAAAGTGTCAAAATGGTCCAACATGTCCGCCCCAATATTGCAGTACCGCTAAAAATCACAGATCGCCGCCATTACCAGTAAAAAATAAAAATAAAATAAAGACCCCAGAAATGAATTCTCATCATCCGTAAACACAGCCACTTTTGCGCAAACCAATTAATAAACGCCGATTGCAATTTTTTTTACCAAAAATATGAGGAAGAATATAAATCGGCCAAAACCGATGAAAAAATTGTTTTTTTATATTTTTTTTTTTTGGATTTGTATTTTAGCAAAAAGTAAGAAAAACTGTTTTTTTTTGCAAAATTGTCGCTCTTCTTTTGTTTATAGCAATGATCAGAAATGATGCAGAGGCAATCAAATACCACCAAAAGAAAGCTCTATTTGTGGGAAAAAAAGGACGCAAATTTTGTTTGGGTAAAAAGTCGCCCGACTGCGCAATTGTCAGTTAAAGCGACGCAGTGCCGAATCACAAAAAGTGCTCTGGTCCTAAACTGAGAAATCCTTCCGCTGCTGAAGTGGTTAAATATTACAATTTTTGAATATATATATATATATATCATAGCACTTAGTTTGCTGACATTCTGATGTTACTTTTGGAATTAAGAGACAAAATGAAGCTATAGTTTGCCCATAACTATCAAATTATACTATTTGGCTCCTCAAAAGTAATATTATCCAGAAAGTATTTTTATAAGAGGGGTATCATTTTATTGGCAGCTGAACTGTGTTCAAGCAGTGACTGTCACACTGGGGTTATTTCAGGCAAACCTTTTTCATTTCTATCGCTTCCTGCTCTTTCCAGTTTCATATATCTACCACAGTGAAGTACATGTGGATTTTTCTGCACATAACATTTCATGCATGTGGTGGCCAGACAACTCCCCCCTCCCCCCGATACAAAATATATTTTAAAGGACTCTAGGCTGGTGCGTGGCAAGTCCTCCACATAGACTCAATATTACAGATGTTAAATGACGGTTCTGAAGCATCCCAGTACGATGTTTTATGTCTATCCTCTGGTTTTGTTCTAATGATCTCTGCAGAATTATAAGGGTCTAGTCATGAATTTTGGTTTAAACAAATACTGTCTATAGGCTCATATCATTACCACCTATAGAATATAACATGATTCTGTTAATCCTGATGGCATCACCATACTATGATGTGATTCTTACTGATCAAGGGCTCTTTCATCAACAAATATTAGGACTTCATTCATATTATGGACTTAATTATTTATTAGGACTTAATTAATATTAACCTGGGAGAACAGGGTGGTAGGGAACAGGTGACAAGAGAAGGTATGAACACTGCAGCAAAAACTGTGTGTGACTAATAGGAAATTAATTACATGAAGAGTAAATAAGGAGATGTTGAGCAAACATAGGAACTTAGATAAGGAGAAAGAACAGATACCAAGAATCACTTCCTGGATGCATGAGAAGTGGTGCTATGGAATGACCATAAATACAGAATTAGAACAGAGATTGAGAAATAAATTCGATATACAAAACATGAAATGAGCTCATTTTCAGCTTCCATTTTTACATAACAATAACTGATACTGAGATGCATATGCAGGGTAGTACACCAAGAGAAATTCAACTGTGCACTGTCCATACAATACATATAAAAAGAGCATTAGAGCAACATTAGAATGACACCCAGCATTCAGACCAAGTGAAGGGCCACTGTACATGATCCATAGGTACAAAACAAAAGCAGATAATGAGAATTATGCCCAGCATACAGATCAAGTTAAGGATCATTGTGCAGGGCCAATGCATACAAATTAAGAATAGATACTGAGACTTACACCCAGCATACAGAGCAAGTGGAGGGTCAATGTGCAGGGTCCATAGAAGTAAAATAAAAGCCATAGAAGCAAAATAAAAACTGATACATAGAATTAAATCCCAACCTACAGACCAAGTGAAGGGCCACTGTGCAGGATTTATATGGTCCATACATATACAAGAGAACTGGTACTGAAGATTACACCAAGCATACAGACCAAGTAAAGGGTCATTGTACAGGGTCCATAGATACAAAACAAGAGCAGATACTGAGAATTATACCCGATGTACAGACCAAGTATAGGGTCACTGTGCAGGGTCCATAGATATAAAACAAGAGCAGATCCTGAGAATTATACCCGATGTACAGACCAAGTGTAGAATCACTGTGCAGGGTCCGCAGATATAAAACAAGAGCAGATCCTGAGAATTATAATCAATGTACAGACCAAGTGAAAGGTCATTGTGCAGGGTCCATGCATATAGAATAAAAGCAGATACTGAAAATTATACACAGCATAAAAACCAAATGAAGGATCACTGTGCATGGTCTAAAGATACAAAAGAAGAGCAGATCCTGAGAATTATACCCAACATACAGACCAAGTGAAGGTTCACTGTGCAGGGTCCATAGATACAAAACAAGGGCAGATCCTGAGAATTATACCCACTGTACAGACCAAGTGAAGAGTCACTGTGCAGGATCCATAGATACAAAACAAAGGCTCACCCTGAGAATTATACCCAATGTACAAACCAAGTGAGAGCCACTGTACATGATCCATAGATACAAAATAAAAGCAGATAATGAGAATTATGCCCAGCATAAAGATCAAGTTAACCTCCCTGGCGGTATGACTGAGTCTGGAATTTATTGCTGAAAGGGGTAATGGCTTTCTGCATGGAGATATGGCGTTATGTACTATAGGCCTGCAATGGTTAGTATCCCTGGCGGTATGATTATGTCTGATTTTTGGTGCTGAAAGCGGTACAATTATTTTGCATTTATTCAATAATGTAATCAAACCAAAAACGCAGAAATTTGCTCAGTTGCAGAATTGTCGCTGTCGTCACTTTCAGTTTCTGATGATAAATTTCCCCAAAAATCAGTATCACTCAATTCTGCAAATGATTCTTATTTACTATCGCTGTTTTCTAGCCGATCAAAAACCACTTTTGACGCAAAGGGACATTTTTTGGTTGCTATGGACATTCTCAAGTTTCCAGGCAGAAAGAATGACATATATAATATAAAAGTGCATGCAGGGCTCTGGGCAAACCACTAGGGACAAAGGGGATGTGAAATGATTTCATACAGTAATGTAATCTATAAGATTACAGTGTACTGTATGTACTGTGTGTGTTTCACTTTTTGAATTTCCCGCCGGTCTCCGCCCCCGTGCGACGCGACGCTCGCAGGGAACGGAGCCCGGAGGCACACAGAGGCATCGGAGCTGCGGACACAGCCCGCAGACCCGCTGACACCGCGGGAGGACATCGCTGGATCCAGGGGACAAGGTGAGTAACATTGCCTGGATCCAGCGATGCAAGCCCGAGTGTGGCTCGGGGTTACCGCTTTAGGTACTGAAAATCCACCCCGAGCCACACTCGGGAATACCGCTAAGGAGGTTAAGGATCACTGTACAGGGTCAATGCATACAAATTAAGAATAGATACAGAGACTTACACCCAGCATACAGAGAAAGTGAAGGGTCAATGTGCAGGGTCCATAGAAGTAAAATAAAAGCCATAGAAACAAAATAAAAACAGATACTTAGAATTAAATCCCAACCTACAGACCAAGTGAAGGGTCACTGTGCAGGATTTATACACATAGAATAAGGATAGATACTGAAAATTACACCCAGAATACATATATACATGTGAATGGTCCATACATATACAAGAAAATTGGTAATGAAGATTACACCAAGCATACAGACCAAGTAAAGGGTCATTGTACAGGGTCCATAGATACAAAAGAAGAGCAGATCCTGAGAATTATACCCGATGTACAGACCAAGTGTAGGGTCACTGTGCAGGCTCCATAGATATAAAACAAGAGCAGATCCTGAGAATTATACTCAAAGTAGAGACCAAGTGAAAGGTCATTGTGCAGGGTCCATGCATATAGAATAAAAGCAGATACTGAGAATTATACACATCATGCAGACCAAATGAAGGGTCACTGTGCATGGTCTAAAGATACAAAAGAAGAGCAGATCCTGAGAATTATACCCAACATACAGACCAAGTGAAGGGTCACTGTGCAGGGTCCATAGATAGAAAACAAGGGCAGATCCTGAGAATTATACCCAATGTACAGGCCAAGTGAAGGGTCACTGTGCAGGATCCATAGATACAAAACAAAAGTTGACCCTGAGAATTATACCCAATGTACAGACCAAGTGAAGGGTCACTGTGCAGGATCCATAGATTCAAAACAAGAGCAGATCCTGAGAATTATAGCCACTGTACAGACCAAGTGAAGGGTCACTGTGCAGGGTCCATAGATACAAAACAAGAGCAGATCCTGAGAATTATACCCAATATACAGACCAAGTGAAGGGTCACTGTGCAGGGTCCATAGATTCAAAACAAGGGCAGATCCTAAGAATTATACCCAACATACAGACCAAGTGAAGGGTCACTGTGCAGGGTCCATAGATTCAAAACAAGGGCAGATCCTGAGAATTATACCCAACATGCGGACCAAGGGAAGGGTCATTGTGCAGAGTTTTAAGATAGAAAACAAGCGTAAATACAGAGAATTATACTTGGCATACAAAAAAAAAAGTGCCAGCGTGCAGCCTCCATATATACAGAACAAGCACAGATAGTGAGCTTTACACCCAACATACTGAGTAAGGGCACTGTATACAGTCCATACATACTGTATAGAATAAGAAGAGGTACTTAGAATTACTCCCAACAAAACAGGAATTGATACTGTGTGACCAAACTTTAGAATAATAACAGAGTATTGTATCCAGCATATACAGCAAAAGACTGCTATGCACTTTAATGGCTCACCAATGGGCTTTGGGAATTGCTGTCAGCTGACAGCAAATCTCCCAAAAAAGCTAGGACAGCCATATACCGGCGCACCATATATATATATTTTTAGAAGGATCAGCGGGGGGAGGGCGGTGCACTAGCGCCCTCTATGGAGGAGCCGCCACTGCCAGAAAGACACAGGACTTGGGGCTTTGGAGAAAGATAAGTAAACACTACAGATATATGTGTCTAGGTCAGATTTCATGAATGGGGTTTACATCCTGAACTGTACCCTTGCAGTTGGTCATCCTTGCACTGCAAGGGTTCACTGCTCAGTTTGCCTAGGAGATGATGAATAATGTGATACTTACCTTATTCCTCACTCCTGCAGGCTTATTTTATGCTGTAATATTGGCCCTCTAAAGCTGCTTCTCTTCAATGTCTGACCAGTCGCAGCTCTCTGACATCATTCCATAGAATGCAGGACCAATAGTCCTGCATTTTACATGAAGTTGTTGAAGGCCTGTCCACAAACCAGGACATTAGACAGCACAAAAGAGAGCATGCTGCCATGGGAATGAGGAATCGTGTAAGTAATTCATCTTATTCATCATCCTCTAGGCAAAATGAACATTTAACCCTTGTAGTGAGTAAAGACTCCCACAGCAAGAGCAACATTTTTTACTTCCTGAAGTTCAGCTACAAAGCCCAATTTCAACTGACTCTTTTAATTTTTTTAAGTGTGTGCAGAGGATAGAACTTTTTTCAGGTTTTGATTGTTTTTTTTTTTTCTTATATTTTGTGAACGTTTGTCATACTTTTGAGCACTGAAGCCTAGATTGGATTTACCGCTACATAGATTTTTTTCCCTATTATTTTGATTCTGTCCCCATTGGGGTGATCTAACTTTCAGTGAAGCACATTTTTTTGCAGTATGGGAAGGGTTAGAACATCTTTCAGGAACAAATCAATGACGGGCTGACAAGAGCCGCAGCTGTCTGCTGCTGTAAGCATGTACCTGCATGTATCTACACATGAATTGATTACATGCGGTCAGGAACAGATGACCGTCCCTGGATACAGAAATATTGCAGGGTCAATCATCTGTGCCCAACTATTTGTAACCGTTTAATGTGGTGTTACATGCTTACAGCGGTGGAGAGCCATGGATGTTGTTCAGCCTGACTTTTACAGGCTTCTAGGGTAGCGGCTGTCCGAAAACACCTGGGCTCTTGGCCATGGATATCCACAGTATATTTGACCATGTGAATCAGTCCTAAGTCTGGGTACAGGCAGTTTCTTACTTTGAAGCAAAATGCACAATCTAATGTTGGTCATAGACAACTCATATGTCAATTGATTCCTGCTAAGTCAGTCGTGGGTGGCCCTGCAAGCACCGCCTGGCTGAAAAAAAAAATTGACTTAGCTGGGTGGAAAAATTATGGCCAAACAGCGACTGCATCCTATCAGATGCAGTCACTGTTTGGGTATTCAGGCAGCCGTTAAGTGCTGCAAAAGTCTGAAAACATAGCTGGCGGTGGAGATTCCTTTATTCATACTGTTTAGCATAGATGAGGAATCTGCGGGCTGAACAAGAGAACATCTGACTGTGTAGGGCTAGCTTAAGTATCAGTTACAATGATTGGGCTCCATCTGAAATACTCTAAAGCAGGGGTGACAAACTCAATTCCATTGCGGGCCGTATCAGCATTATGGTGGCCCTCAAAGGGCCGGTTGTATCTATAAGACTGTATAAATCTATTCTCTCTACCCCCACCATCAGAAGTTAACAGTCCCCTCACCCTCCCTTGCATCACAGTGCACCCACCTTACCATGTGCTGCTGCTGGGAAGAAGCTGGGGGTGGAGCTGGGAAGCAGAAAGGTCTGGAGGAGGACCAGTGAAGGGCTGGAGTCAGTTGGCAGATTCTGCTGAATGCTGAGGCGAGGGGGTGCTGCAGCTGCACAGAGAGGAGCAGGATCTGTAGGGGGAGTTCTGACCTCCTCTCTGCTGCCGACTGCTGAGAAAATGTGGGACAGAGACTAGGGAGGTGTCACAACTGCAGAAGAGGTGCAAGGACCACATGACATGGCCTGGAGGTTTGGATTCAGCCCACGGGCCTTGTGTGTGAGACATGTACATGTGTTTCTCAACCCGGTCCTCAAGTACCCCCAACAGGCCATGTTTTGGGAATTTCTCTTAGATAAAATAGCTGTCCAAAATACCAAGCCATTGACTCTGATTTAAAGCACCTGTGCAAGATAAAGGAAAACCTGCAAACATGGCCTGTTGGGGGTACTTGAGGACAGGGTTGAGAAACACTGCTCTAAGGTAATAAGAGCATCTCAGGCAGTTTGAGGTGCTCATTATTGCGAGAAAACATTCCTCAAAACTCCCATGTAAGTAAGGCTGATCCTTTACTCTTCTATGCAAATGAGTGGCAGGTCCAAAGTATCTTTCATGTGTTGCCATCAGGGCAAGGTTTGGCTTTGAGCCCTGTTGCAATTTGTTCAAGGATGGGCAGATATTTCCCTGAGGAATGTTTTTTTTTAGGAAATTTCCGCCCTGCCGTGGCTAGCCTTACAGGTGAGTAAGACAACCGGATCATTAAAACAGCCACAAGAGATGCTTTGATTCTTGCATGACAAATATACAGTAGATGCTGTCTTATATTTGGGTTTAGAGTAAAGCCTATAAATCTCCCAGATACTTTCTGTTTTTTTTTTTTCTGCCAGTGTGAAAATACAGCTGTATCATACAGGCTTAAATTTGTAGTCAAGTGCTATCCTAACAAGCTGGTCACCTGGGTAGTTTATACGGCGATTCAGAAGCTGTCATCAATCAGACAGATGAGGCGAAACAGTTGATATGCAGGTATGCACTGCTTCATGGAGAAAAACTAAACCCGTCATTAATTTTCCACTGAATTCAAATAAATCAGACAGTCAGTTTGCAAGGAACAAGGAGTAGGAATATTTCAAAGCTGTACGTTGGACTCCTGTCCTTGCTCCCAGGAGGGTTAAGTGTAGGAGGCAGTGCATTGTGGGTAACACCCTGCTGAAAGAAGGGATAGACAAGGAACAAGGTAACACCCTGCAGGGTTTCTGTCTGGCAAAGAAAGGCCTGTTTATTCTATGTTTTAATGCCTAGGCTTGACCTCTGACCTTTTTGTCTTTGTGTAGCCAGGTGCAAGTTTCAGTAGAGGTTCATGCACGGTTAACTGCCTAGTTTCCAGAAAATTTTGTCTGGATGTTTCTGTGGCTGTCAACATTCTTACCTTCCAAATTATTCTCTAAATTCAAAATCAGATTTGTCTCCTTATTTTTGTGAACATTCTACAAAATAAATATAGTCATATTGCATGCAATACACATTCCTGATTTAGCTAGATCAATATCTGACAATCCATACATATCAATCATACCCCAGTGTTAATATTATTAGCACCATATGTAAATGAATGACTACATAGTCCCTGTCCACAATTAAACAGAAAAATCAACTGCCAGTTGTCATTTGTCAAAAATAATTTTTTTTTTACCATTTTTTTGCAAGAAATTTCTCACTTTCCTTGGGTGATGTCAATAAATATTATGAGATGGTGGGTTTTTTTTTCTTTTTTTAATCACCTTTAAAATGACACTCTGCTTTATAGGTAACCATATCTTTTTTTTTCTTTTTTTTTTTATCTGGCCATGAGGACTTTTGTCAAAGAAAATATTTTTTTTTAGACTTTTTGAGAATTCCTGTGGTAGTACAATCAAATATTTTTTACTGATTGATCTTTTAACCAGAAATGTATTAAAATGTTAAAAATATACATTTATCTGTTCATTTTTAATGTCTTTTTGCAGGGAAAAATGATTCTGCTGTTTAAACCTGAAACCATGAATATTGTTTTCACATGATCTAGACTTTGCTTAAAGTCTCCACACCCACTCAGGCCACGCATGTACGTGCCCAAACTAAATAATGTTAATGGTCAGCACAATCCAAAACTGATATTTTGTCTCTGCATGGAGCTAACAAGCTAAATCAAATATTGGTTGCTTTTAACCCTTGGGAACTTCAGTACTGAAATATCACTAAGGGCCCATTTAGATGTGTGTGCATACTGTATGTATGGGCATACATGTTTTATGTAGCGTTGGGTAGGTGCATGGTTATAAATTAACGTGTGTGTACGCAAATTTTGAATGCATTTTTGAATCTCGGATTTCTAGCACTTCAACAGCTATTTCTGCATACTTGCCCCATTTTTAATGGGACAAAACATGGGGGGACGCGCATACATTGGAGAGATCTACTATGTGTGTTTATTTATATTTTTTTCCTCACACCCCCTTTGGGCCTCATTTACACTTGCATTTACTCCACATTTGGATCACTCTTAGGGGCATGGCGCCCTTTATGAAAAGGCCACCGCTGATTTGTACTGTTTACCATTATCACCGAAAGTGAAAGTAAAAGAAAATCCCAATTTTTCATTGGCCCCAGAACAGGAATAGATGGGAAAATCTTCCAATGTGAACACTAGTTCTGGTGGACCTGGGGGCTCCAATGGATTCCCTTAATTTGCAGAGCTTTCCTCTCATTTCCTGTTTTGGCTATGGGACAGGAAGTGAGGTTAAATCTCCCCAATGGGACATAGATGGCAGAAAAAACTTGCAAAGGTCACAACCTTCCTGTACTCGATACAAAATAATAAAACAAAGTTTTGCTTATTAGTTCAACTTTAAAGTGAATGCCAGGATACTTTTTTTTGTTTGTTTCATTTTGGATAGAGTGGAATAGATGAAGAGATTTACCTTCACATCCTGTCCTGCTGACAACATTTTGCCTGAAAGATAGTGAGGGGACCTCCCCAACAGCAACACAGATATACTTAAAAATTAAATTTTAAGTAGAATAGCTGAAGTCTAAGTCTAATCCTTTCCCTCAAAAAATAAATGTTTTTAGCTTGAAATACTGGGGGAGATTTACTAAAACTGGAGCACACAGAATCTGGTGCAGCTGTGCATAGTAGCCAATCAGCTTTTAACTTCAGCTTGTTCAATTAAGCTTTGACAATAAAACCTGGAAGCTGATTAGTTACTATGCACAGCTGCAGCAGATTCTGTGTGCTCCGGTTTTAGTAAATCTCACCCACCATATGCTGCAAGGCTTTACCTACATGTCAGAGCAGAATTTATAGAAGTTCAGTAAAGGATTAGGCAGTTGCCATTCAATAAAAATGCTTAGGCAGAAAAATGTAACATAATACAAATAGCAAATTAAATTGGCACTAAGGGCGTACGCAAAAAAAAAATCAAAATACAAATAAGGAATTGTGCGCAAACAGCAGCACTTACTGACACCAGGATACATAAATATCAGAAACTATATAACAAAAAAGTGTTGAGCTGTTTCTAAAACAAACAAAATGAATGATTAATCAATAGATTGTAAGCTCTACGAGCAGGGCCCTCTGATTTTTCCTGTATTAAATTGTAACTGTACTGTCTGCCCTCATGTTGTGAAGCACTGCACAAACTGTTGGTGCTATATAAATCCTGTATAATAATAATAAAAACACATAATAGGTATAATCACCCACATATACAATTTAAAAAATAAATAAAAGGGACAATAGATAACTACAAATATTGAACCTTGTGACCTGCTATATACACACCTGCTGCCAGCACTCACCACCTCAATGTGGTCAATCAAGCATATAATCAATATAACTAGTGCACTCATATATATAACTTTCAGTTATATTGATTATATAAAAGTGACAATAGACCCCATCAAAAAACTCAAGTGCTCCAACACCTCCACAAAAGACTGCTTACCATTAAATAGTAAAAACAGGTAGTCACAAACACCAGAGTTTGATGCCCCTGAACGATGTCCTTAAAGATGAAACATGTCAGCGGTGATGTCATCACGTCCATTCCAGCGAACAGCAGTATTACGATCTGTTTGAATTTTGCCAATGTTTGTAAATACCTGCTTTTACATTTTAATAAACACTCTCCTGGGTTACTACACTATGCAGTTCATCTTGTGCTTCCTATATGTGAGTCATTGAGCCATACTGCAAGCTATCATTGATACATGAGATGTGTTAGAAATCCATCCATCCATCAGGGATCTGAACGTCTTTCCTCATAAAGTGCTCTTTGACCTCTTATGCAGTGAGGTCTAGGCTTCTGATAAGGGGCCTTGTGTGAAGGTTATGGTTGCCACCTGTCCAGGATTCTCCCGAACAGTCCAGGTTTTGAATCATTTGTCTGGGTTTCAGTATGCCTGAAACCTGGACACATTATTCAGACTGGGCTGTGGCTCCCCAAATAACCGAGACAGTCACACACAAATCTGTTGCTGTCCAGGAGCTGCGGGTGGCTGTCTGAGGGCAAGTTTGGCATCACTGGGGGGGTTATGATGTCAGCAAGAGCAGTTTGGCCACACCCACTGTTCAATACAGTGCGCATAGTTACTACTCTCCCTGGGGCACCCAAAGGTGTCCCAGGTCTTTTATAATTCTATGTATACTATGAAAAAAAATAGCCCCTGTGCCGCTAAAGTGTTCGGGTTTGGCTTGCAGAAAAGGTGGCAACCCTAGTGAAGGTGTTGAAGCACTGGAGTTTGTTTTGGCACTGTTGGAGCACAGAAGCACTGGAGGTATTTGACACTGAATATGACACTTGGTTTTCAAATGATAGGGACTTTTTTTTAACTATGTTATTTAGTATTTTATAAGATTGCATAAATTGTATATGTGTGTGATTATATCTACTGTATCCTGGATTAATTATTCATTCATTTTGTTTGTTATAGAAACAATGCAACACATGTAAGAGCCACACTTGAGAGTAGGCATGTTACTGCACTGAATAGATGTTTTCCATTCCAACAGGATTATTATTATACAGGATTTATATAGCACTAACAGTTTGCTCAGTGCTCTAGAACATGAGGGCAGACAGTACAGTTACAATATAATTCAATACAGGAGGAATCAGAGGGCCCTGCTCGTTAAAGCTTACAGTCTAGGAGGGAGGGTCAAGTGATACAAAGGTAAGATTGATGGAATTTATAATTTTATTAGGGAAGACAAGTACATGTGTAAGTTTATTATATATATATATATATATATACTGTATGTGTGTGTGTGTATTTTTTCACACTCACATATATATTAATGTATGTGTGTATTTTTTGCAGCCTTAGATATACACATGGATTCACTTGGATTAAATAAATAAATATGTATTCAATGTCTTTTGTAGAGTAAATGGAAGTCTGTCAGTAGCCACACAAATTGTAAGAGTACTTTCTTGTGGAAATGCTTACACTGCAAATTATTGTTGGCAATTAGAGGTTTGCATGCACAGTGTGCTGCAGAAAGATAAGCATCTATTTGACGCCAGACAGTTGTAGCAGTAATGAGCCCACTGCTAAAAAAAAAGTTCTCTATCCATTTTGAAGTAGCAGCAGACATTTTCATCTGCACAATGTTATGACTTTTAAAACATATTATCTTACAAAAATGTATACATTGATAGTGAGCTTTTTCGTTTTATGACATTTATAAAAAATCTAAACATAAATTAGCATCAGTTGCTACTATTTTAAGGAGCATATAAAAAACATAGACAGTGAATTTATAGGTTGCATGCTTTGGTAAATGCAGCCAATTATTTTATTAAGTTTGTTCATTTGCTTTTTTTGGTTTTGCTTCCTGCTGTATCCCTAGAGTTTTTCTCTTGGACATTTTTCAGTAAAAGTGAATACATTTATTAAAACTATAGTTTATGCATTTAATATTGGTTTGCCATAATATGTGAGACATTTCAATTCCCCTATTTCATTTAAATTGTATGTAACGCTAACAATGAACTTTTCTTATTTGCTCCCTTTTGGTCTGTTTAATATCTAATTTAAATTGTTTAGTTATATGTGTGTGATAAGTGCAAAAAAAATCTGTTATGCCTGCCAGATATCTAGTGGTGATAAATTCCTGTATCTTCAGTCTGTGCTCACTGTTAGCAGTTATCACTGTTCCCAGTTTCCTCTATGGACTGCAGACCACCTCCTCTATTTGATTGAGGTGTTATGTAGTCTTGAAATAATTCCTGCTCTAGGAGGATAACATTGCTCTTCCCTAAGTACAGTACAGTGATCCTAGTATTTTCACCCTAGGGCAGGATGTGTATTAGTGGTGGGATCTCCATATTAAAATAAAGGAAAAAAGTCTAAGTAAAGAAAAGTAATTCACCTCCCCATCTATGGCCTGTTAAACTTTGATACATTTCATTTTTGTTTATGGACTTAGATAACTTCAACCATTACTAAAAAGAAGCACTTCAGGGGGCAAGGTCCATTGACCAAATCTTGTGATAGAAAGGCTTAACACCTTAAAGTACGTGTTCTAGTTTTGGAAAAAACGTTTTTATTTTGTGAAAAAAGTTTAGAAATGTCCTATTATTTTCTGTCCTACTGACAAGAGTTTTACTAGACTTGAGGTGTGGTCAAGGACGTAGAATAGGGGGTCACGGGGGTCGCAATTGTGACCCCCCACTCCTATGCTCCAGGGGGTCCATGTGGTCATATTAACATACTCCCAAACTCAGCACAATCCCGGAGTCCTGTTCGGATCCAGCTTGCCTTACGCACCCCTCCGCACTCATTAGCTCGGGCTCCCCATTTAGCTACATTGCTAAGTTCTGCCCACAGTCACTATGGAGGATTATGCTGCACCTCTTCTAGTCAAGAAATAACAGTTTAGCAGGCCAATTGGGTTGCTAGGGGCACTACCTGCACAGGGCCCTCAGAGCTGAAGAAGACTCATTCTGGAGATCTGTAGAGTTTTATGCTGGGGAATGGGGGGCTGAAAGGGAGTTGAGTCTGTTACACGTGAAGGGGGGAGTATGTACCAAGTTAGGGCAGATTGTACTAAGGGGGTGTGCTGAGAAGGGGTCTGTATCAAGGGGGTCTATTCTGAGGAGATGGATTGGCAAGGGGTTCTGTACTGGGGGGCCAGGGGTGTGTACTTAGTGGAGAGGGGGGTCTGTACTAAGGGAAGGGGGTCTATAGTTTGTGAAGTGAGGGTCTATACTTAGTGAATAGGAGGTTTGTACTGAGGGAGGGGGTTTTATACCAAGGGGGGTCTATACTTAATGGAGAGGGAGGTCTGTACTGAGGGGGGTCTATACTTTTTGAAGAGAGGGGTCTGTAATGAGGGGGGTCTATAATTAGTAGAGAGTTGGGTCTTTACTGAAGGAGGGGTGTCTGTACTGAGGGAGGTGGGTCTATA
Organism: Glandirana rugosa; assembly: GCA_018402905.1. Taxonomy (NCBI): domain Eukaryota; kingdom Metazoa; phylum Chordata; class Amphibia; order Anura; family Ranidae; genus Glandirana; species Glandirana rugosa. Next base: position 947,241 of record BLSH010109980.1, read on the forward strand.
TTTTGTGGAGAGGGGCATCTGTACTGAGAGGGTGAGCTGGCAGGGTCTATCCTAAGATGAATGGTCTCTCCAGGAACCCTTCTGTTGATCTTGGGGCATTGTAATGTTTCCTCACTAGGGACAAAATCTGTCTAAAGCTTGAAATATCTGCCAGGTTTTGGGCATGAGTTGATCAGCTTCCTTGTTACCTTGTCTTTGCACACAGGTCACACTGCTCTGCCCCTGGCTCCTGTCCATAGGTTTAATGCCTGGGCAGCATTTTTTGTTTTTATTTTTCCCATGCCCAACAGGTTTTTCCTGTTCCCAACGGTTCATACCACTTGGCAAATCAGGGGGAAAGAGGCTACCTCTAGAATCTTAGCCAGATGGATTGTGAAGCTTATCCATAGGGCATACAGGGCTGTAGGTGTAGATTCACCAGCAGTGGGCATGGCACATTTGTCAGGGTCTGTCACAGCTTCCTAGGCAGCTTGTTTCATGTTCTCCTTTGAGACAATTTGCAGGGTCGTCTCTTGGTCATCACATCATACCTCTCGTAGGCATTACAGAGTCAATCCAGGGATCTTGTCTATGGTGGATTTGGGGAAGAAAGCTACCAGAGCCTCTATTTCATCCTCCCTACAATAAAATGTTTCAGTTTTGGAATCTACCCACCTTGTCAGCTAGTTATTTATCAAAGGTATGCTGCCATGTTGGCACCAGGAAAGTGGAAAATTGGATCAATTTTGTTACCGTAGTTTTCCTTTCCTGGTTATAATCCATGGCAGCATACAAACCAACCCTTGGCATGTAGCTTATTACTGAGACTACCAGGGGCACTACCCATCTTTATTTTATGCTATTCACTGGTTCTGCGGGAGTGGCTAGAGGCGGATCTCTAGCATAGGTATGCTGTCATGGATTGGTGCCAGGAAAGGAAAATTACTGTAATAGTTGATAAAATGTTCTGTTTTCTGTCTGTGTTGCTTTTGGAGCATTTGCCTCACTTCCTGTATAGTAAAATATTTTGAGCAGGACAGGAAGTGAGAGAAAATCTTTCTAGCTGAGCCCCAGATAAAACATTTTTAGTTAGTATTGTAACATTTTCCTGAAAGCAACATTTAATTAAGTCAAGCAGGGCCTGCTCCTTCAGATATCCCTGCCTTTCATCCTCAGAGTGTTTGCTTGTCTTTGGGAATCCATATGATGATCATTAAATGAAAGTATTTACACATCATCACCACGCCAGGGAACTTTCTATAATTGGTTTGGCAATGCCAGAATTTTGAGCTGGTTGTTGGGTCATTGTCAGAATCATTGCATCCTCGGAATCCTTATCCCTATTTCACTGCACTTCCTACTCTGCCCCCAGGTTTAGTGATTCAAATTCTGAAAAGTTTCCAGGTTTGGTCATCACTACTAATTACATTAGAATGACAATAATTGGCTTGCTTATGGTGTGTTATATTTCTCTTCAGGTGAAGGCTTCATTACAATTCTTAGCTAGCTAATTATTAGTGCAGGGCCTTGTCCTTAGAGCAGGACCTTGTGATTAGGTTGGTAGGTATGGGGGGGGGGGGGGGGACAGGAACAAGAGCCCACATGTTTACTATAGGCCACTGGTTGCAGAACTACTATATTTCAGGAAGGAACTCTACCTATCCTGTTCTGAGATACAAAACCATATAATTCCTTGCTTACTTCAGCTGCCAAATAGTATGTAGAGCTGTCAGCAATAAGTCAGCCTCCATAGATGTGTGGGAAGAGACATGCATAATACAAAACAACTAAAGTGTGGCCTTTTTTACAGAATGGTGGTAATGAGAGAGTTTAAGCTCAGTTACTGTCTGTCAAATTATATGCTAAGATCAATAGCAGGTATAGTCAGAACTATGAATAAAAAGATCACTGTGATGGCTCCATGCCATGGGAGCCTGTGTTCAATTACTCTATGGGACCTATTGCTAAGCACTGACATTTCAGTTTTTTTATATGCATGTTTAACAATATCATCTATATTGGGTTATTTATAAAAAAGCTGAACATATCAATTTGTTGTTTTTGAATGTTAAGACATTTTTCAGTTGGAGAGTTTGGAACTGCTGTAATCCATTGTTTTTAAGACTCTTGAGAAGAAGCTGGCAGGATTTTTGCTTCACATTTTCTACTGTTTTTAATAAAATTTTGCCTTAACCATTGGTTTGAATTTAATGCTTTAACCTTTATACACCATTTTTATGTATATAGAATATTCTCATTGATATGCGAATTATATATACGATCATTAATAAGTGCAAACAATTTTTTTATATCCAAATAAAGTGCTAAACATTTAAGAGAATTAGTATACCTCATGTATAAAGTGCAATGTGCAATTAAATATTACTATAAATCATAAAACATCTCAAATACATATGTGTGTTAAGCATAAAGTTCATGTGTGTTCTCCTTTAAAAGACAAAATGGAAATCCAAAAAATATATAATTGTGACAAAATCATCAAACAGGCATATAGTCCATATATATCTATAGTCCATTTGGCAATATCCATATATGTTCCCCACAATGCTGGAGGTGATACAGTTCTAAAAGGCTCCCTTAATCAACAGTGGAAAACTCCACCAGGTGACTGGTGCAATACAGGCCACAAATTCTGTGCAGGGATGTGAACATCACTCGTGCTCTCCTCTCAGATCCCTAATTACCAGATGGCGGCACATCTATAGGGGTAAACCGCATGTAAGCCGCCAATGACTCTCTCCAATGGGGGGTTGTTTCCCTCTGCATAGATATGCTGCCGACCGGAATCTCCACAGTGTGCAGAGTTGAGGAACAATTAAAAACTCGTACTGTAATTCCGTATGGCAAGGGAATTTATTAAATCTATTAAAATGTGCCAAGAAATGCACTCGTTTATAGTGCTAAAGGCATAGAATACAATCCTATACATGGCGTGCATTCCACAGTGCCGGTATCAGAAAACCAGAAGTGAGATTATGGAAGTGACGTAATCACTCTCCTAGTTCTTCCTTATGCATTTCATCATATGACGTCATCAGAGGCAGCCATCTTGGTGCACCCTGCGTCTATATATAGTGCAAAGGAAATGCTATTTTGCCACACCTGGGATCTAATGCAGCTGATTGCGGTAATGCAAAAAAGCCGAAAATAGATACAATGAAGCCAAAAAGCTCTAGCAATATTTATAGATATATATATCTCAAACCTCCCAATAGGCTTATATATATATAAAACTATCAATCATTTAAAATGAATTAAAAATAAAATCAATTAATTAATTTAAACTATTTATTAAAAACTATATGTTAAAAAACTATATATAGACTCCTACTACCTATGATACATAGTATACCTCCCAAATATTATTGCTGTAGTGTATAGTGTAAAAATGTATAATGAAAAAATAAATCATAATTAATAATGAAAAAAATATAAAAAAAATATTTTGAAATCAGATAGGATTCTATGAAAAATTATACCACCCAAACCTAAATTTGTGTACAAAAGGGCACCAACATTGAGGAACCATCTAGTTCACAATGTCATTGACCCCCTGAGAGAATAGCACTTTTTTTCCAATCTGAAGGGATTCTTCAGATGTGGGAAATGCCTGCCTTGTAAAGTGAGTAAAATACAGCCAAAGAAAAAAATCTTTCAAATCCACCATTACGAAAAAAGAATACCAAATCAGAGGACTTATAACATGTAACAGCACACACGTTACTTACGTTATTGAATGTCTGTGCCACCTGCAATACGTGGAGAGAACAACCAGACCTTTTAACGTAAGGATTAGGAAACACATAGATAACATCAGAAAATGGTTCCCCAATCACAGCCTCTCTAGACATTTCAAAGAGGTACACCACCAGGACCCCTCAGGACTAATGTTTTATGGAATAGACTTGATTAAAGAACACTGGAGGGGTGGAAGATAAGAAGATAAAAATATCACAAAATGAAACCAGGTGGATATACAGACTTGAAGTTTTACACCCTGGAGGCTTATACGTTGACATAGATTTGAATTGCTTCATCTATAACTTCTGAATGAGATTGTAGGTTTTAAACATTTCACCCAGAGGAGAGTATTGTCAGTGCAAACAACATGGTATAAACCATAGGAAATGTGGATAAGTATAATGCAATGGATGAGATACAATGGATACTTATCAATTACAATAGTCCCGGGATGTGTGTTAACGGTGGGTGAGGCAGTCCAAAAGGAAAATGCAGAAGGTTGTCCAATGGTATGGCTGCGTCATGCAAGAAGCAGAATCGTCTTCTATAAGAAGGAGTAGAGGAGAAGGCATGCACGCCTCTAAGTGTAAACCGTATTGTGTTATATGGTATAAACAGATGGTTAGAGGTACTCACAGACAAGGAGTAGAGAATCGCATGGCAGTGTCAGCCACTGCTGGCTATAACCGGATAACTGGTGGCATTCCGTTGGTGGCGGCATCAGCTGTGGAGTGGAAAATGAGAAAGCAGGCGTGCGCCCATCTAAGTGTAAACCGTAGATAAAGTATTTATTAAAACACTGGTAAAAGGTACTCACAAACATGAAGGTAAAAATCGCATTGCAGTGTTAGCCACTGCGCGCTAAGTCCGAGTGCTTGAAGCGTGACAATGTCCACAGAAACTCGTCAGGTCCCAGGGGGAGGAGAGGAGGTCACTGGCTGACTGGCTCCGGCTGGTAGTGAGGTGGACGCTAGTGGATTCCAGCGCTCCCTGTGGTCCAATCGGAGTGGTGTTGCTTAGTGTCCAAGGTGTGAGGATCCCTTCTGGGCAGCGAGAGGAGGCTGTCCTCTCGCTGCCCAGAAGGGATCCTCACACCTTTGTGGGGAACATATATGGATATAGCCATAATTCATTTTTTCTTCATCACCAAATGGACTATAGATATATATGGACTATTTGATGATTTTGTCACTATATATTTTTTGGATTTCCATTTTGTCTTTTAAAGGAGAACAAGAGTGCACTTTATGCTTAACACACATGTATTTGAGATGTTTTATGATTTACAGTAATATTTAATAACACATTGCCCTTTATACACAAGGTACTCTCTTAAACTTTTAGCACTTTATTTGGATATAAAAACATGTTTTGCACTTATTAATGATCGTATGTATCATTTTTTGCACATGTCAATGAGAATATTCTATATATATAATTTTTCATACCAGTTTTTTATATACACACTTTATATTAATTCAAAAAGGCAGCGCCATCCTTTTCCTTTGCTATATTTCCTACTCCAGGCACCTCTTTTGAGGTGTCACGCGAAGTGCAGCAGTCTTTATATTTACATATATTTCTATATTTCTATAATTACTAGTATATCCTCTTCCTAAGTGCGGATTTATTCCTCTATTTTTATACACCTTTTAAACATTTTTCTGCCAGTTTTCTTTTCTGTGATAAGAGTGTTTAAATCAGAGTTGTACTGTCCAGCTAAGACTGTGTTATACTATCATCTCTGTTATGAAAAACAACGAGAAACCAAAAATACCCTATTTCGAAGCCAAAGTTTGGAAAAATGCTTGGAAATTTTCCTAAAAGGTTATATTCCACCTTTGACAATTGTGATCTTCTACAACAACTGAAAAATGTTGGATAATTTATTAGTTTCTGTCCCATTGAAAATAGTTACTACAGTGGAAACAGTTACTACAAATAGTGAATAAAAATCTCCACAATGCAGATATAGACAATAAAATCCTGAGATAGGCCCTAACCATCCAGAAAAAGAGGTTTTGTCTGGAGCTCTGCTATAAAGCTCTGCTATAAAGTGTATGCAATTGCTAACAATGAACATTTCTTACTGTTACAGCATTCTCCATGTGTCCCTCCAATCTCCACTTAGCCTCCCCGGTCCTGGGTGAACAAAATGCTGGCCTTAACAGCCTGTCCTTGTTTAAATGTATCACAAATCCATACAAGAGAGGTCTCTCTTGTATGAATGAGCCACTCTTATTAGCTCCCATTTGGCCTGTTGAATATACCACATGAAGCACTTTGTTGCATCTGCTTTATAATTGTAGAAAATGCCTATTTATCTTGCCAGAAATTCAGATCTGCCCTGTGATTTCTGTGTTATCTCAAAGAGCCCTCCTAGTTCTTACCATAGACTAGAGAATGATTAGCTTTTATATAGTAGAGATCTGAGAGTGGAAGTGTTTGACTAGTTTGGCAAAGGGTACTAGATTGAGTTGACACCTCTGACTTTCTAAAAAAGCTGTTATACTTACCTGCTCTGTGCAGTGGTATGGCACAAAGTGGTCCCTTACCTTCTCTTCTGGAGTTTCCCACTGGTGCTGTCCGAGCCTCCTTTGCTGCAGGTGCCTCCATAGAAAGCCAAATGCTGAGGAGGTACCCATCCGGTTGCACTCCACACACACAACTCTGGTAAGCCCTGCATCCTCTCACTCCTCACAGGAGTTTGACTGACAGCAGCAGGAGCCTATGGCTCCTGCTGCTGTATGTGTCTCATGTGAGATTAGAAATTGGAGGAGATGTGCTTCAGCTGGGACAGTGCTGCTACTCTTTTAGTAAACCAACCCCACTGTTTACAAGTTTTATTTAGAAGGAAAGTAAAATGCCTATTGGTACAAGTGTGTAAACTTGTCTAGCCGATTTTTAAATCTATCTATATAAAAAATAAAAAATAAGGGCCAGTTCAGACATCACATGTGATATGCACCGCATTGCTGTGCAGGTCCCATGCGATGTCTGTGCGATGCAAATTCAGCCATACAAACTGTATAAGTGAATTTGCATCGCATTCGGACCAAACTCATGTAGGACTCCTTTTTTGCCACCGGAATCACATCGCATGGATGTCCACATCCGATTCTGCATATCGCGCTGCCTTATGCAAACTGATTGCGGGATGTCGTTTACTTAACATACACTCCGCAATCAGTTTGCGATGTGGGGCGAATTTGCAGCGAAATCGCTGTGTATTTGCACCGCATCTAGTGTGGACTGGCCCCAAAGCCCAGACAAAAATTTTTTTTGTATGTATAGTGTGACTAAATTACTGTGCTCAATAATGATGCTTGCAAAAACCTTCCTTATCCATCCTACTTTCTATTCTGTATAAGTCACATTCTGCTGTGTTCAGAGTCATTATTTCTGGCCCTGGAGACCTGGCAATTTTCTCTGCATTCTTATGCACAGGTGGCACTGCACATGTTGAGCCAGACACAAGACTTGATCTATTTAACTTTAACTGTTCTCAGCAACTTGTAGCAATTTCAGCCTGAGCAAAGGGAAATGTACAATAATGTTTTACAATGCTTTTTACCCCAGTCTTGCATAGAGCACCCAGTTATAGTGTCCCACTTGAAAGATCGGTACATTGCAGAGCCCTGTACGGCCTTTTGGGAACACATACCAACACTCCAAAGTACATGATGATCCAATTTCCCCAAGAGGGAACTTTAAATTGCCCTCTATACATCAAATAGAACAGTGGCTGTCAACTTATGAACTAAAGGGGGTCTCTAAAGCAGCTCTTGATATCACCAAAGGGTCGGCACATAATGTTCAATATATTTAATGCTTAAAAGGATTGTCAGAAAGGGCAGACCAAATAGAGGAAATGAGGGTCAGAGAGTGTGGACATGGTACATTTTTTGGCTGCAAATATGTTGCAGGAGACAATATGAAACTGGGAACATGTTACATGAGGCTAGTTGTGATCAATGCTTTTACCCAAATTGATGTTCCCACTACAAACTCCTGAGGTCCGAGCACCGCACATCATAAACCAAAAGCCTCTGGCCGCAGGCTGGGCACCAGGGAAATAGAAAGTATATAATTTTCATCAGTTCCACACAAATAACTCATAGGTGTGGATTTAGTAAAGTATAGACTGTTCACTTTGCAAAGTAAGTGTTCACTGAGTTTTGTTAATAAGATGAGGTAGCGTCTAATTCAGTCAGCTAATTATGTGCTAGCAAAATTGTGTTTTTTTTATAACTACCCTCACAAATGATTGACTATTTAAAGTTAACACAGGTTCACCTTGTCTACTAACATTTACTTTGCCATCTAAACATACTGCTGTAGTAAACCATCACTATGGAATCTTTACACCACACTGCTTCACCCAAGCATTTGTGACGGGGTAATAGGTGATCTTAATACCCCAATTAATGATACAGAATTTGGCCGGTTTGGGAAAAAAACCTGACATGTTAGATCAGTCACTTTCGAATGTCATACAAAAATCGCATGTCACGTCTACCACACTAATTATACGAAAAACAAACTATCTCGCTTTCAATCTGTATTTTCATTCAGACGACAGATCTTTTGACATTTTTCGCTTGCTAGTTGCAAGTAGGCATTGAATAGGTTACTGAAGTTACAAAAATTCTCATAGGACAAAATAAAAATTCAGAAGTGATGTAATGTGTTGTAGTGTATCTGTATTGTATTTTCAGATGTCAACTGTACCGGTTAAACTAAAATCGTACGAGAACATTTTTAGTGCTCATTTTACAGTCAGTTTCCTTTAAGTGGTGCCCTATGGTCCCTCACATGGAGCCAGGAGATCATATGCAAAAACAATAACAGGTCTAAATATTGATTCCCCCTCTTTGGCAAATTTGTACCTTGAATAAATAGAATGCATCCAGGAGCCCCTTGCACCAAACAATGACCAGGAAAGATTCCTGAGTTGCTGGGAAGCTACACTGACTAACCACTGCACCTATGAAGAGGACCAATCACATAAATACAAATCTGAGCATGGACTGCTGGTTTGGAAGCTCTTCATGTATAGCTGAGCCACCAGTCAGACAGATTTATCTAACATAACACAGCTATGAGATAAAAAGAGGGCTGTATTCCTTCTCTGCTAATCATTATTCAGTGTGTGTAATCTGAGCTCTCTGCTCTTCACAACTATTTCACAACCAAAGCTGTTATCTAAATTCTAAAATCTACTGCTATTGTTTAGCGCTCACCACATGGAGGCTGCAAGTGGCTAAAACACGTTTAATATTTATTATTTCATATTTATCTAAGGAAAAATCATTTTAGGCCTGAACAATATAGAGTAAAAATAGCAAAACTGCCCTTATATATTCCTTGAATACTCAGCTATTTGTTATTGGTGTCCCCGCGCTGTGGTATGTGAATCAGTGCAAATAAGGGTTAGACTGTTGCTGTGGTGAAAGGTGCAGTGTCCTTCAAGAAATGAAATATGTGAGCTGAAAAAAATTCTATACAAACTTATATATTCTTACTCTATATGAATAATATATAAAACATCAGTATATATAGATTGATATATATATGCATATCATACAAAGGTGTGGCGCTCAACTAGGGACTGATGACTGATATGTGAACTTAAATGAATGACTAAATAAAGTGCTAGTGCCAAAAAATTGGATAGACTCAAAATCCAACTATAATTTGCCCTTTACAATAAATAAATATAAATAGCATATAAGTTGCAGAAATTCTTCTATAGCGTGTCACATATATAATCTATTTCACAATAAAAGATATTGATGTATCAAAATTCATCCATGACTTATCACATTGTTAGTCCTTGTAAACAGTCACAGGAAAAACAGTGAATAAATATGTGCAAATGAATATATAAATTGTGAAAAAAAGGTGCAAAAAAGTGCAAAAAGGTACAATCCATAAATATTGTTCAAATAAGATAAAAGAGCAGAATCGATGCAAAAACATTCATTAGCAGCATGGGTGAAAGTGAACGATGTGCCAAACTCAGTGCAATCCGCCGATACAGAAGGCTTACCAGAAAACATATACATTCAAGCCTGAATATATATATGGAGCCAGGGGCCACTTCCTATGGTAGAGGATAAGGGATCTTCACACAGCCTGGTATTCTTTGGGGGTCCCACAGCATCATAGGAGGATCGTCATACGGACACCTACGGATCCTAATACGTTTATATTGATTTGTGCAAAAGGTATAGCATCTACAAACTATGGGATAGATTTATGGACTTTTTATTTTATTTATTTATTTTCTAACATTAGAAGGTTAATTGTTCGCAAATATGGTCTACAATAATCAAAGCATGCATTGATGAATGTAACAGCAGGAGTAAAAGTGTAATGGAAATCAAAATTTTGAATGCTTCAGGTGTCACTATAGAGTAGAATATATGACATCACTTGACTGTCAGATAATGAGACTAAAATTAGCCACAGTCCTATTATGGGAAAACAAAAAAGTTCTAGTATGAACCACAGCAATATCTTAATATCCATACCAAATGTCACATTTAGTGATTGTAGTATGCTTTTGTGAAAAGCTTGATAGTGTAGCAATAATAAGATCAAGGTGGTAAAGAAAAGTAGAAAGGAAAGGAAAGAAAAGAAAGTAGAAAGATAGAGGAATGAATGTCCCTTGGCGGAGAGACAAAGCTTCCTGGTTCAAATGACAAAAATCTAAAATCATGCATCTCCAATGGTCATAGATGAACTTTAAGACGATATGTTAAACTTGTTCGGTTATTCATCCCAATCATAGTGAGATGTCCGGTGTGAGTATTAGCAACTCAAATCCTGTAAAAAGAATTTGTTAATCTGGAACTATCCAGTTTTAGTCTAAGGAGACATTTAGGTTTCATAATCTTTTGAGTATCGGAAGGTGAACCAAGGAGACCAGGTCTTGTGGAATCTTAAACTGGAATCTTACTGTAAACTACCTTGTCAGTAGACTGGGCTAGGGTCTCTTCCATTGCACATAGGTCCGAAACCCCCCTTAACCAGTCCGATATGGATGGTGTTCTAGTAGTTTTCCAGAGAGAGTTGTCGGGATCAGAAATTTCTGAGATGTGATGCAAACAACATGCAGTATTCAGTGTAAGGCTAGTGTCTGTAATTTGTTTAATTATTTCTCTAACTTTGTCCCAAAAGGAGGTCCATACCGTACATTGCCACCAAATGTGTAGAAGGGTATCTTCCTCATCTCCGCATCTCCAACACCTATCGGAAGTTTGATGGTAACACCTTTTGAGCTTTACTGGGGTGATATACCAGTCTGTTAGCAGTTTATATGCGGTTCCTGCATTCTGGTGATTATAGAGCATTTGTGTGAAAGAATACATGCCTGTTTCCATTGGTTTTCTGTAATGTCCATTTGCAGAGCCCTTAACCATTTTCTTCTGAATCTATCCTCAGTGATCAAGTTAGAATTTTGCAGCCAGGAGGAGGTGACCGATGTCGCCCTCTCAAATTGTTCACCCCTGGTACATGTCAACTCTAATTTCATTGGGGATCTGGAGAAATCCCTTTTTCATGCCCTATTAGTGATATAGCTATGAATTTGAAAATAGGAACAAAGAGGGAGGAGTGGCAGTTTGCAGTCATTTTATAGAGCGAAAAGCTCTTTGATCTGGCGCTGTTGGAAGCACTCTCCAGCAGTGAGTGCATGGCCTGTGTCTAGATGTCTTAGCTTGGGGTTCCCTATTCCAGGGATGAAGTCTGGATTGTCTTTTAGGGGGGTCAGGGGACCCAGGGGTGAGGTGACGTTAAACTTTGTTGCATGTGAAAGGCATGTAGAGTTGCTCCTGTCAGTGGGTGATGTTTAGTGACATGCCTCTGGCTATCCCATGGGATCTAAGGGGAGAAACGTAAAGGGATGGGGCTCAGGGCCTCTTCTAATCCTTTGAGTCGCCGTGGCAGTGCCAATCAATCCCCCTGGTCAGGTTGGAGGCAAGGAAGTAATTTTTAAAGTCAGGTAGACCCATCCTTCCACATTCCTTAGGCCAGGTCAGTAATGAAAATTTGATTCTGGGTGTTTTGTGACCCCAGAGGAATTTCAGGATAATGGATTGCAGGGATTTGAAAAAGGTTGTGTGGACTCTGATGGGTAGTGTACGTAGGAGATACAGGAGTCTAGGGAGAATTGTCACCTTAACGCAGTAGTAAACCCACTAGAAGAGGGGGAAAAAAATTGCCTGCAAGACAATAGCATAATGTGTTAATATGCATCGCATACTAACACATTATGAAGTACTTACCTTAAAACAAGGCCCCCGATGCCTGAGTCGGTCAGCGCTGAGGACGCTGACATGATGGTCCTCTTCTTTCTTCCGGGTACGCGGCTCCAGCACTGTGAGTGGCCAGAGCCGCGTGACCTCACTCCCGCGCGTGTGCGCGGGAGCTCTTCGTTCCAGCAGCGAGCTCTGATTTTCCGGAAACCTCCGCTGGATCATCAGAGCGCATGCGCCGCTGACATTGGCGGCTGCTTGCAGGGTGAATATCTCCTAAACCATGTAGGCTTAGGAGATATTCATTTTACCTACAGGTAAGCCTTATTATAGGCTTACCTGTAGGTAAAAAAAGCTTTGGGGGTTTACTACCACTTTAAGAATCATAGCCAGGGATTTAAGTCTTTCCCTATCACCTGTAGTAATTGTGGAAAATTCAGCTCATATATAAAGGATGTCCGTGGGGTCGGCCAAACTCCTGGATATTTAAGGGCCGAGGATTCCCACTGGAAGGGGCAATTACCTTTTGTCCTATTTAACTCTTGTTGTGCTAGAGTGATATTCATGGCCTCCGATTTAGAGAAATTAATTTTAAGGTTGGATACACATCCATAGTGTGTGAACTATATTGGGTATGGTGGATCAGTTAAAAAAAAATAGCAAATCGTCCTCGTAGGCAGCGATTTTGAACTCTCTGTCCTCAACCATAAAGCCGGATATCACTGTGTCTTTGTTAACCACTCTGATGAATGGTTCCATTTGCTATCATTACCGTTTCCGAAAGGGAGCCATTTATCTTCAATTTGGTAGAGGAATTCTGATAGAGGGTGGAAATCCATGCCATCATATGAAGGCCAAGGCCAATATGGCCACACGTAGCTAGCATAAAGTCCCACGAGACTCATCAAATCAAAATCAAAGGCCTTCTCCACGTCCGTGGACAGGAGAAGGCCCCAAATATTCCATGAGCAGGCAGCATGTGTCAGTAGGAGGGCCTTGATCACATTATCTTTTGCCTCTCAGCCTGGCATGAAGCCAGATTGCTCTGGGCCTATCAATCCAGATAGAAGGGGTCTCAGTCTGTTGGCCACGACCTTCGCCAACAGCTTGAGATCCAGATTCAGCAAGGACATGTGTCGGTAGAGAGAACATTCGGTGGGGTCCTTGTTGGTTTTAGGTCTGACGGTTATGTAGAGAGAAAATCAGGAGGCACCACTCCAGGTGAGGACAGAGAGTTCAAAGCCCTAGTGAGAGGGTCAGTCAGGATATCTGTGGATGTTTTGTAATATAAGGAAGTAAATTCATTAGGTCCCGGACTTTTCCCGGATTTGAGATCCTTAATTGCCCTTTGGATTTCCGCTGGGGATACCTGGTCCTCTAGAGTGGATGTGTCTATGTCTTCCAGCTTGGGAAGACCGCTCCTAGTTAAATAATCTTGGATTATGTGGGATCTGTCATCTATGGTTTCAGGTGGCCTGTGTTGTGGAGTGAGATTATATAGTTTGGTATAAAATTTATGGAAATGAGCCCCTTATGACTTCAGTGGTGACATCTAAGCCGCCATCTGGTCTTCTGATGCCTAAGATGGTCTTGGAGGAGTTAGATTATTTTTATCGCCTGTCTCATAGTATATTTTCTTTTTAAAAAACAGAATTCTTTTAGTGGTAGCCTCAAACAGCTGCTGTAGTGCTTTCCTGGCCTCCAGCAGCTCTTTAGCTGACTGGATGGATAAGGTGTGCTTATGTTTGGTTTCCAATTTAAAGATCAGTTCCGTCAATCTCTTTATGTCTTTATCCCATTCCTTCTTGCGGTTAGATCCCATTTTAATCAGCTCACCTCTGAGAGTACACTTGTGAGCTTCCCATATCATCATGGAATCCATATCTTGAGTATTGCTGAGCTTGAAAAACTTAGTAAGTTTCTTATAGAGTACAGGCAACAACATGGGATCAGTCAGCAAGGAGGAATTTAGTCTCCAGGTGTTGGACCTAGGCGTGGGTGTGCGCAAATTGGCCTCCAGCTAAATTGGTGCATGATTGGAAACTGATTGGATTCCAATATGAGCGCCTGAGACCTTGGACAGATTTCTCTGGGTAATAAACAGGTAGTCTATAGGTGAATATTGGGCATGTGGGATGGAATGAAAGGTGAAATCACTGCCCGTCGGGTGTAGTAATCTCCACGTGTCTATTAAATGGAGGCATTGTAGGGTTGTTTTGATCTTTTTGAGGATTCCGAAAGTAATGTAGGACTTCCCTGTTGACATTTCAACTACGGGGTTTAAGGGTATGTTGAAATCCCCCCCCAGTATAAGACAACCCGATACAAATCCTTTGAGGTCTTTTATTATTCGTTGGCAAAAGGTTATGTGCGATGTGTTAGGGAAATAAACATTCGCTAACGTGATGGGAGTCCCTCCATATCTGCCTTTCTGGGTCTGTCATTCAGTCTGTGATATTAAAGGGGCCTCCTTACTGACTAAAATTGATGGGTTTGGAGTTCCCGAATGTGAGTCACCACCATGATTATGTTTCATCTTCTTCAAATTATTATTATACAGGGTTTATATAGCGCCAATAGTTTGCACATCGCTTTACAACATGGGGGCAGACAGTACAATTACAATACAAATCAATACAGAAGGAATCAGAGGACCCTGCTCGCTAGAGCTTACAATCTAGAAGGGAGGGTCAAGAGGAACAAAAGGTAATAATTGGGGGGGATGAGCTGATGGAGAAAATGAGAATACAGTTGTTAGGTTTGGGTAGGATAGGCTTCTCTGAAGAGAAGGGTTAGAAATGTTGTTTATCTGGCGTGGAGAAAGGTGATCTAGGGCGACTCCTTTCCAGGGGAGGTAGGGCAAATTCCTGATACCAATCTGTCAGTTCCAGTTGTTCTATTCCCAGGGCATCACAAAACTCTGGCATATCTGCAGGGGTGTGCAATACATGTTGTGTTCCCATCTGAGTAACAATCAGAGCAAAGGGGAATCGCCAAGTGTACCTTAGATCTTGTTCTCTGAGCTTATCCAGTAGGGGGCGCAGTGCCCTGTGATTCTTCAATGTAATCTGGGAGAGGTCCTGGAATAGCATTATATTTTGCCCATTGAAAACAATATAGTCACTTCTTCTTGCCTTTCGCATTATGTCGTCTTTCAATCTACAGTTCTGAAGACAACAAATTATGTCCCTTGGAGCAGTGTCAGGGCCCCTGGCTCTGAGAGCCCTGTGTGCGCTCACAAATTCTATTTCTGCATCCTCCTCCCTTTCCAGTAAACTGTTGAATACTCTCTGTAATGCGGGGATGATTTGCTAATTTTCCCCGCTCTCAGGAATACCCCTCACCTTATTTCTGCGGCCTCTGTTATCTAAGTCTTCCAAGTGACGATTCATTTTAATAAAATGGGATGCATGAGAGTCTGTGACTTTCTCCAGTCTGTGAAGTGCCTTGTCCCTGTGCTTCCCTGAGACCTCTACTGTAGCCAGTTTTCAGTGAGAACTAGCAAATTTAACTTTAAGTCTGTGATGGCTGAGAAAGGGGACTTTATGTCTGCAGCGAAACCTGACATGTCTGCATAGGTCAGGGGGTTATTGGAACATGTGGAGTTCTTCCTACCTGAGTCCTCTGTGGCAGACTGAGAGTCCTCACTGTGCCCGTGCCATCTTGTTGCCTGCCATGCTGCCCCTTGTATTCAGTTGGGCTTTGAACAGATCTGAGATGTTCCTGGCAGAAGTGGCAGCTGAACCACAGTGCGATCATGAGTGTGGGGTCTGGTGCAGCAGCTTGCCCATTTCTAGGTGAATTTCCAGGCAGATGAAAGCAGGGTGATAGGCCTTTGGTTGTGTCCTTCATGAAGCTCCGCTAGTGTGCTGTCATCCTAGCTGCGCGCCAAGCTATGACACTTTATTTTATTTTTGTACTAGTAATGGTGGTGATTAGCAATTTTTAGTGGGAAGGCCACATTGCGGCAGACAAATCTGACACTAAGTGACACTTTTTGGGGACTAGTGACACCAATACAGTGATCAGTGCTAAAAAATGCACTGTCACTGTACTAATGACACTGGCAGGGAAGGGGTTAACATCAGGGGCAATCAAAGGGTTAAATGTGTTCCTAGGAAGTGCTTTCTAACTGTGAGGGGATGCTTTGACTGGGTGAAGACAGAGATCTTGCTTAGCAGAAACACAAGATCTCAATCTTCCCCTCAGACAGAACGAAGATCTGCTTACATAGGCAGACTGCCATTCTGTCTGCCTCGGGAACGATGGGCGAGTTCTGGTGGACACCGAACCCGCTCATTGGCTCCCGCTGTGTCCAATCACAGCCTGAGCGGGTCTCCAGCGGCATGCGCGTGCGCCTGAGACCTGAAGAAAGAAACTGTGTCCAGGTACGTGATTTCGCACTTAAAGGGTTACAAAACTACATTTTTTTTTATTAAGATAACAAACATGTTATACTTACCTGCTCTGTGCAGTGGCCCTGATCCTCCACTTCTGGGGTCCCCGGCAGCGATCTTGGCTCCTCCTCTTCTATTAAGGGACCACTATAACCAGCCGCTGGCTATGGGGAGAGACATAGTCCCCGCGCTCCCGACCTGTGTGTCTATGGAGCCATGCTCCATAGACTTACACAGTGGGACTTAGACCCACCCCCCTTCACTGCACCTGATTGGCAGCAGCAAGAGCCAATGGCTCCTGCTGCTGCTCGAATGCTGTGTAAAAGAGAAAGTAAAGGGAGAATAGATGCAGTCCTGCACAGCGCTGATCTACTCTCCCCTCTCTTCCCCTTCAGGGGGGCACAGGGAAACTAAAAACGTTTTTTCCTTAATGCAAACAATGCATTAAGGTAAAAAATGTTTTTAGGTTTAGTAACACTTTAAGGGCCGCCCTGCCACAGTATTAGGAATAATTGTCAGCACCAAATTTAAATGTGGCACTTTATGAATTTTATGTGATATACATATATATATAAATATATATATATATATATATATATATATATATATATATATATATATATATATATATATATATATATATATATA
>BLSH010109980.1:965580-1000148 GCA_018402905.1 Glandirana rugosa
AAGGTCGGACTTTTACGGGGACGGTTTTTTGCGACTATTGTCGGATACACTCCAGCTCACACTTTCTAATCAGTTGCAGCAAACAGTTTTTTTCCTTTGGGATAAAGGCTTTACATGAACAAATAAAAGCTGATCATTTTAAGCACCCCTGTCAGGGTTTGTCTATGTAAACTGATGCATTCTGCACACTTTTGATAAACAACAGACTTGCTGGCTGGATCACCAGATGAAAATGGAAGAAAGAAAGCCTAAAAAGAAAATGAACTCAGCCATCCCATCTAAGAATTGGGAAGCTGCAATATAAAAAATGTTTGCTTATGGGTTTAAGGCCTCATGCACACTGGGCATTTTTACAGCTGCTGTTTTGGACATCAGGCATGTTTTCTACAGCCAGTAAACTCCTCAGCATGTTATCCTATGTGTTTATGCACACATAGGCTGTTATCAGCGTTTTTTGGCAGGGGCATTTTCAGGCTGGAAATAAAGCAGAACTACTGCGTTTTAAGATGAGTTTTTCAGCTATAAAAATGCTCTAACTCTGAAAAATGCTGACGAACCCTAAAAAAAGTGGCAAAACCCTGAAAACCGCTAATGCAAAAATGTTGCAATATGCACGTTTTTTTACGTGGCATTCTACATTCAATGTGGTTTTTATAATTTACTTAAATTCTTTCCTTCAGTGCTGGTTCACCCCAGTGCATGGTGCAAGATTGCATGTGATTCGCATCTCACCACATACAATGTCCGTGCGATGTGATTTCAGCCATACAGATAGTATGGCTGAATTTGCATCGCATTTGGGCCAAGCTCGCACAGGACCTTTTTTGGGTCCACACCAGAATCAGATTGCATGGGTGTTCACACCTTTGTGATCCAATTCATGTCCGAAATGTCAGTTCGCACTGCGATATGCGAGCTAAAATGGGGGTGTAAATAACATTGTATTGACACTCCCAACAGTTCGCATATGGCAGTATGAACTGCCATGCCAGTCAGGGGCGATGTGGGAATCCGCAGTGGATTCGCAGGGTTCCCGCATCGCCCTAGTGTGAATCGGCACTTAGACCCCTTTCACACAGAACATTTTTCAGACGCTTTACCGCTAAAAATAGCGCCTGTAAAGCATCTGAAAAACTCCCCCCATCCACCCCAGTGTGAAAGTCAGAGTGCTTTCACACTGGGGCAGTGCGCTTGCAGGACGGGAAAAAATGTCCTGCAAGCAGCATCTTTGGGGCGGTGTGGGAGCGGTGTATATACCGCTACTCCAGTGCCCCTGCCCATCGAAATGAATGGGCAGCGCTTCCGAAGTGGCTGAACACTGCTTTGAAAGTGCAGTGCGCCAATGCTTTTAACCCCTTTTTCACCCCTTAGGGGGTTAGAAACGCCCCGCTGCCGCCCGAATAGGGGCGTCAAAGCGCCACTATAACAGCGGTAAATGCTGCTAAACTAGCGGCGCTTTACCGTTGACACTTGGGCGGCCTCGGTGGGAAAGGGGTCATAGACCCCTTTCACAATGGGATATTTTTTAGGCACTGCGATGCTAAAAATAGCGCCTGTACAATGCCTGAAAAACTCCCCCTTCCATTTTCCCCAGTTTGAAAGCCCCCCTTTAGGGTTAAATGCGCCCTGCTCCCGTCTGCATAGTGACGCCATAGCGTTGCTAAAATTAGCGTCGCTTTACCGCTACCGCCCTACCCCAGTGTGAATGTAGCCTAAGGGCCCATACACACTGTGCGAAAATCGGCTGAAAAATCATCTGATTTTTCTCGTCAGCACTCAATGGCAATATCCGATTTTATTTGGTAGTGCTTAATGTTGTACGAATTTTCTCGCCCGATTTTGTGACGGTCAGACGTGGATTACACTGTGATATAATTTACGTGTGACTATATATATAGAGGGGATCATGCGTGAACTTTTGTATCCATTTTTTATCATACGAATTGTGTACATATTAAACGAAAATTGGTAGTGTTTTGACCCTCCGTTTTTTTTCGTACCTTGGATCGGACTCGGCTGTCGGAAGTTGTGTACACACTATACAAATATTGTACGAACCTTAATCGGAAAATTTTCACCCGATTTTCTTATGGTGTGTACCCCACTTTATGGTTTATTTCTAGAGATTTTTTTGTTTACACAAATAAGACAAATTTGTCAGCACCAGAATATTGGCAACAAATGCCTGATTTTCTGGGCAGACAAATTCACTCCCCCTACCTCATTTTTTGAGCAAAGTTGTTTTTTGAATATGTATCCAGTCTCATGCTCTAAAAATGCACTGGCTTGTTCTTTCCCTTATAAGAATCTACCCTACCTTACTGGGTAAATAACATAAAGGCTGTGTTGTCATGTCACATCATGCGTAAACACATAAACCTCATGTGTCACCATCCATGTACAAAAGGAGATATAAGATTTTCCTTTTTGTATAAATTGCATGTTTACATCCATCACTTAAACAAGTCATGGTACACTATTAATCACATCATTAGGAAATCCCTGTTGGTTTTCTCTGTCTTATTGGGTGGTTTAAAGACATGGGGGAGAACCCATAAATACATAAGGACCAGTTTGGCCGTTTAACTCACAGAGCCTTTTACTTTTACCTTTTTATTTAAAAATATTAAAGAATTAAAATTGTCAAAGAATATGAGCTGCAATAAGCTCCACCTACGCAGTAAATGAAACATCTACTGGTTCAGTGATAAATAACAGGGAATTCTTAGGGCTGCCCGTGAAAGCAAATAATAGCAGATTCTGATAATTGTGAAAACGTACATCATATATTATTTTGTTATGTGTCTTGAATACAGGATAAAGAAGGACTAGCACTGATTAGAAGAAGCACTTGAATATTTTCATATATACATTTCTTTGTTGTTTACCTTTCCGGCAGGTTGAACTAGAATGACCTGTAGTCAATCTGTGTACCATGTCTATATATGTTCTAAAAATAATGTTAATTGCATAACTAAACTAGCTTTTTCTTTGTAGGTAATACTGGTCTATCCACTTATGAAAGATCTCTCAACTTATTCTACTTGAGGTGAGTAAAAAATATACATTGCCAAAGCTTTTTAAAGGCAAAAAAGACTTTTAAACTGAAGCACAAACATACTATACATTTTCTGCAGGCTATGTGTGGATATTTGAGATTCTTCCACCGATGTTGACATCACAGTTGTATCTAGGAATGGTCATCTTCACAGCTCGACCCTGGCAGACATGCATTGGTTCACTCAGGCAACATACTTCTTCAAACTCTACTCTTACATTCATGGATTAGATAACAATATAAAGTCTGCCATAGATGGTTCATATCTTGGCCCATTCAGCAGGGACCAGCTGAGATTCGATCCATGTATGAGCAGATGTAGGCCAGACATACATGATGCGAATTTGCACGATTCCCCCATCAACACAGGCATTGCTGAAAGGGGAATCAGCCATTGTCTCCTCCCGGCGGGAGAGGGAAGGGGAAGCCTTCCCTGCCGGGAGAAGACAGCGATTATCGTGAATCCGGCAGGCTGGTTGTACCCGAGTAGATAGATCAATCAACTTAGTATATTCAGCCTCCCCATTAACGGTTCGAATCTTGGCTGATTCCTGCTGAACCGGCCAAGATTCTAACTGTGTATGGCTGGCCTGATTGTACCCAAGTCGATCCATCAATCAACTTGGGTACAACCAGGATGTCAGATCTCTAGCATGTGATTATTGCCAGCAGCTATGGTTGGTAGCAACAATCACTGTGCTCTCCTGACAGGGACAGCTCCCTGCGCCCTCTGCCAGGAGAACACAATAAATCTCTGGGAGGGATTCCCCCATCAACATTGACTGTGTTTATAGCAAGCAAGCAATTTTCTTTCCTGCAACCCGTGTTTGCAGGAAGGAAAATCACATCATCTATGGCCTGCCTAAGTCATTGAATTATAAGGCCAATTTAAAATGATCAGTAAAATATTCACTTTATTGTTGCACTACTCTGGGCCCTATCTACCTCCAGAGTTTTTGTATAATTTATGAACCCTTAAAATGCAAAGTTGTGATGTCAAAAGGAAGGGAACAAAATGATAGAAATGAAACAGATTGTGAAAAAAAGCGTACAAATAGAAAAAAAATGAGTTAAAAAATACATCCTATAAACATAAAAGGTTTCTAGTATTTCACCATTACAAATAATATGCACTAGGCCAATACATAATAGCAACTATTCAGAGATCAGTTTATAAGGCTAGCCATACATTATACAAATTTCTTATTCAATTTCTTTTAGATTTACCTTCAACTTTGTAGTGCAAGGGCCTGCCTGATTGCATACAAATTGAAAGTGTTTAGGTTTGACCTAGTAAATGGTTTTGGTAAATCTAAAGGAAAATTGTAGAAGAAATTTGTATAATGTATGGCCAGCCAGTAAATACACTAAGGAAGTTTGTTTTCAAATGGATAAAAATATGCTTATCCTGAACATTGAGAATTAAGCGAATATTTAAACTCTAAGTGCATGCATCAGTGTCATTCTTTATTTTTCATTTAAAAAAATGTTTTTCACCCTTTTTTTTATCATTTTTGCACACTGTAGATTGGCACAGCCACCTGTAGCCTCCACCAAAGGTATATATGACAGGGTGATACTGCAGGTGCACAATGGTGGGTAAACTGTTTTAAACCCATAGCAGGAAGTGTCTGAAAGGGGACCTCCATGGCAGGATCACCTGGTATTATTTTAATGAAAGCTGCAGATTTAGAACAACTTTGCAATAACATGTTAAAGAGTTTATGAGAGTTCAGCGATTAGATTATTTCCTGCAGTGTGTACATAATCAAAAGGAGAGCAAATAGAGTAAAGTAACGTCTATAATGTGCAGTGGGTGTACATTAAATATACTTTGCTCCAAATCTCACAATAACCTCCCATTAAGGGGGGCATCAATTTTCTAGACTTTGTTCCATATCCTTCTTTTAGGTTTTTATTTATAGATTTTTTTAGGTTTCATTTATAGATATTACAACTAAATGTACTAATAAACTGTCAAAATATTTTCACATTGCAGTATATTTTGTGTCCCATCCTGTACATGATTACTTTGCATTTTTCAAACACTGATTTCATTATAAACATTGAAATGGTGAAATGATTATAGCAACTAGTCAAACTGATTTCTTATTTTATAACCTACCCATTAATATGATGGATTTGTATCATCCTGGGTCTGGTGTATGTAAAATGATTGTGAATGTTTAAACAGAAACACTTGCTACATCCTCAATTTAGCACTAGACAATGGTTTCACAGGGGTTGATTTACTAATGGCAAATACACTGTGCACTTTGCAAAATGCAGTTGCACTCTGCAAGTGCAGTTGCTTAGTAAATGAGGTAAAGCTTCACTTTGCAAAGAATATCCAATCATGTGCAAGGAAATGTAAAAAGAAAGCATATTGCTTGCATACGATTGGATGTTGGATGGTGGAAGTCAGCAGAGCTTCTACTCATTTACTAAGCTATGGAGCAACTGCATTTGCAGAGTGCAACTGCACTTTGCAAAGTGCACAGTCTATTTGCCTTTAGTAAATCAACTTCACAGTCTCTCTGAGGTTGGTTACTATAAGGACCCTGATCACTACCATTGTTACAAATAACAGCAAGGTTGAACACTCATATCAGCAGAGTTTGCCCAGCCACTTAGCTGCATAAATAGAGAAAGCAGCCACCAATTCTGAACTCCTGGAATATGTATGAAGATGAATGATTCTTAGTTTGTTCCAGGTTAGTGACTTAAGCTGGCCATAGATGGATCAAACCTTGACAGGTTGAGCAGGAGCAGGAACCGGCCCAAACTCAATCCATCTATGGGTAGCCTGATTGTACCCAAGTCAATCCATTGATCGATTTGGGAACAACCAGCCTGTCAGACTTTTTTTCATGTGATTACTGCTGGCGGCTATAGCTGTTATCATTACTGATTGTGTTTTGTTAGCCTGGAAGGCCCCCTGCCATCAGAACACAATAGCACTGCGGGAGGGATTTCATAATAAACACTGACTGTGTTGATGGGAGATTTGAGCGATTTTCTTTCCTTCCTTCCGTCTTTTAAAATTCTTGTGCAAGACAATATATGGTGTGTGTATATATATATATATATATATATATATGTGTGTGTATATATATATATATATATATATATATATATATATATATATATATACACACACACATATATATACAGTATCTCACAAAATTGTACACCCCTCACATTTTTGTAAATAATTTATTACATCTTTTCATGTGACAACACTGAAGAAATGAAAAAGAAAAGAAATGTAAAGTTGTGAGTGTACAGCTTGTATAACAGTGTAAATTTGCTGTCCCCTCAAAATAACTCAACACACAGCCATTAATGTCTAAACCACTGGCAACAAAAGTGAGTACGCCCCTAAGTGAAAATGTCCAAACTGGGCACAAAGTGTCAATATTTTGTGTGGCCCCCATTATTTTCCAGCACTGCCTTAACCCTCTTGGGTATGGAGTTCACCAGAGCTTCACAGGTTGCCACTGGAGTCCTTTTCTACTCCTCCATGATGACATCATGGAGTTGGTAGATATTAGAGACCTTACGCTCCTCCACCTTCCATTTGAGGATGCCCCACAGATGCTCAATAGGTTTAGGTCTGGAGACATGCTTGGCCAGTCCATCACCTTTACCCTCAGCTCCTTTAGCAAGGCAGTAATCATATTGGAGGTGTGCATGGGGTAATTATCATGTTGGAATACTGCCCTGCAGCCCAGTCTCCGAAAGGAGGGGATAATGCTCTGCTTCAGTATGTCACAGTACATGTTGCCATTCATGGTTCCCTCAATGAACTGTAGCTCCCTAGTTCATGCTTGACTGTAGGCAAGACACACTTGTCCTTGTACACTTCACCTGGTTGCCGCCGCACACACTTGACACCATCTGAACCAAATAAGTTTATCTTGGTCTCCTCAGACCACAGGACATGGTCCCAGTAATCCATGTCCTTAGTCTGCTTGTCTTTAGCAAACTGTTTGCGGACTTTCTTGTGCATCATCTTTAGAAGAGGCTTCCTTCTGGGATGACAGCCATGCAGACCAATTTGATGCAGTGTGCGGTGTATGGTCTGAGCACTGAAAGACTGACCCCCCACCCCTTCAACCTCTATAGCAATGCTGGCAGCACTCATATGTCTATTTCCCAAAGACAACCTCTGTTCTGAGTGGAACCTGTTCTGTTAAACTGCTGTATGGTCTTGGCCACCATGCTGCAGCTCAATTTCAGGGTCTTGGCAATCTTCTTATAGCCTAGTCCAACTTTATGTAGAGCAACAATTCTTTTTTTTCAGATCCTCAGAGAGTTCTTTGTCATGAGGTGCCATTTTGAACTTCCAATGACCAGTATGAGAGAGTGAGAGTGATAACACCATATTTAACACACCTGCTCCCCATTCACACCTGAGACCTTGTAACACTAACAAGTCACATGACACTGGGGAGGGAAAATGGCTAATGGGCCCATTTTTGACATTTTCACTTAAGGGTGTACTCACTTTTGTTGACAGCGGTTGAAACATTAATGGATGTTTGTTGAGTTATTTTGAGGGGACAGCAAATTTACACTGTTATACAAGCTGTACACTCACTATATTACATTGTAGCAAAGTGTCATTTCTTCAGTGTTGTCACATGAAAAGATATAATAAAATATTTACAAAAATGTGAGGGGTGTACTGACTTTTGTGAGATACTATGTATATATATATATATATATATTTTTTTTTTTAACTGCTGTTAACGTGAAAGAAATATTTTGTGAAAGAGTGTAGTGTTACTAATATAAACGAAATGCATCTATCACTATATAAAATAAGTCTATACATCAAAATGAATAACCTACATTCATGAACTCCATGGTGTATAAATAATCCCAATCTCCACCCCGTAAAAAAAAAAATCAGTATTTGCATTAAAAAAATACACTATGCCATAATCTCCACAGTGCATAAATTATCTCAGTCCACACAGTGGCAAAAAAATTCTCTGCTAATTTATGGCACTTATAAGTGTGCAAAAGTCTGAACATCATTCTTGTCTCTTAAAGGAAATCTTGTGTTTCAACAGAGTGGGGTTGATTTACCGAAACTTGAGAGCGCAGAATCTGGTGCTCTGCATAGAAACCAATCAGCTTTTTTGCATTTTTTGTCAAAGCTTAATTGAACAAGTTGAAGTTAAAAGCTGATTGGCTACCATGCACAGCTGCACCAGATTTTGCACTCTCTAGTTGGAGAACAGGATCTATTTTTTTTAGGGTAACAAACACTTTAAGGACTTTTTCCAGGATTAATTAGAAGTGTAGTACAGTACAATATGCATAAGATCATT
Organism: Glandirana rugosa; assembly: GCA_018402905.1. Classification (NCBI taxonomy): domain Eukaryota; kingdom Metazoa; phylum Chordata; class Amphibia; order Anura; family Ranidae; genus Glandirana; species Glandirana rugosa. The sequence goes on from BLSH010109980.1 coordinate 973,981, forward strand.
GTTAAAAAGAAGGGGAAAGGTTTGATTGTGTTGCCACTTTACTTTATAAGCAATATGTGAGTGTTGCTGACATCTGCGAAAGCTGGCCATACGGAGATCCAAATTCAGCCAGTTCAGCAGGGACCAACTACATTTCAATCCATCTATGGCTGTTCTCCCTCAACAGAATTCGGTCTAATGAATGACTGCTCTCGAGAGGGACTGTTGGGAAACTTTCATTCAGTCAGCACTTGCAGCCAATGAGTGGAGTGCTGATCAGTGTATTCAGATAACGGAGGAGTCTTAGTTGTCAGAATACAGTAGAACAGCAGGGAAGATTCCTCCTTCTGCCTTGCTTGTGTGGATCCATTTGTTTCTTCTTTTTTTTTTTTTTAATCGGCCTGCCGGCTGAGAAAAAAAGAAACAAAAAAAAAAACAATCCATGTATGACAGACTATGAGTGTTTTCAGGGTTTTGTGCTGTTATTATCTGTAGTAAGTCTTCATAAAGTGAATATAGCATGTTTTTCTTTGACCCGTTGAAAAAGAATCCATGTACTCTAGTCATTGTGAAACTAAATAGGTCCGGCTATCCGCCTCTAGGGAAAGTCAATAAAGAGTCTTGGTATATGAGAACAAAACAACCGAGTATCTCACACTTAATAATCAGCAAAAAAAATACAAATGTATTATTGCTAAAGGTGAAATAAACCAAATAACATTTGTACAGCTTAGTGTGAATTCCCCAATCATTATTTTTAAATTGCTGTGACAGAATTGCAGATGGTTTAACTAAGTGGTATAGCTAGGAACTATTAAATATTTCCTTTGGAAATTGTACACTGAACATCAAAATGTAATTTCTGTACAGGCAGTATTCTTCCCAATAACTAACATTTGTATCCGTAATTCCAGTGCCAGCTGTCAGAGAAAAGTGGGTCACAGAGCACTTGAGCTGAGCCCCCATCCTCATTGTTCACTGCATATGTGACCGCTTCAGAAACGGTTACATTAATCCACCACATTACAGTATTTCACATCCTTCCTGTCCTGAACTGCCCCATCTGTGCCATTTTAGTATTTAATTCTGTTTGTTAAAAAAATACTTAAACCCTGCCTGTCCTTTTGCTCCCTTGTTTGAACATTCACTCTTCACATTCCGGACAAGTTCATGCTTATGACTGCTAAGAACATCACGATGAAGCAATAAACTTTACAGTTACACTAAATTAAATGGATTACGGTATAGCTTTAATCTTTATATCATTTTGTTAGATATGTATTCTTAATGGCCAGTAGGTCATTGCTTACATCATACACTCATTTAGTGTGGGTCTCCTCTGGATCCTCTCTATTAATTAAATGTGACTTTGAGTCCATCTGTGCAGACGCTAAGCATTTGATGTGTCCTATATTTCTGCCCTGGCTATTATTTTTACGCAAATTGAACACAAGCAAAGCACTATTAATGCTCTTTAACTAGTGAAGCAAATTCAGCTATTTTTGCCCTACAGCAAACATTTCTTTATTTGCCTGCTCTGGAGTACCTCCTTTATTAGATCTGATAGCATGCATGTAGAACATTCTGAATGTTAATTGTGGTTCTTCACAAGGCTGGGATCATCTGTATAATTCCAAGGTGGCTGTTTATATAAACTGGAGAAAAATACTTCTCCACAAAAAGGGGACCACTTGCCCATAGCAACAATCCAGGCTTTAACTTTTATTTTCTGAGACAAAGAAAGAAGAAGCCGAAAGTGGATATAGGCACGTATTCCATTTTTCTTGAGAACGTCCTTGTCTCCAATTTTTATAAAGTAGTCTGTAATTTGAAGATTTTAAATTCTCACCTAACCCTCTCTGACCTAGCAGAGATTTTTTTTTTCAACTGAGCATAATCATATAGAAATAGATGTGAAGCCATTCAAACTACTCATTTTAAAATTAAACACAAATAATTTGTTTCAAAGTTCATGACCAGTAGTATCAACATTTTCATGCCAGTTTCTCAGATGAATAATCAACCAGGAAAAGATACACATACAGGTCCCTGCCCTTCCCTGTCTACAAAATACAAAAAGATAGACGGTGTCTTTGATCACAGAATGCAAAAAATCCTTTAGTAAGACATAGAGAGAGTAATATTGGCAGAAACCAATTATAATTACCCACTGCTTTCATTGGTTGGGATAACCTGAAAAAATGAAACCGATTTGCTGCTAAGGCTTCCTAAGTTACATTTTTTACATAATTATCATGAATTATTAATGTTTACTATGTAATATCACTTGTAACTTTTAGCTTTAAATGATGGAGGTCAAAGTTTTTTGGTGATATTAACCAATCTAATAAAAAATAATTGTGGCAAAGAAAGGGAGTACTAAATGCCCTGTACAATTATTAGATTATTTTGTAGAATACAACGCACAGTTTCACAATGAATTGAATTTAATTTTAAAAGCATTAGCTTTGCATACATTTTTATTCATTTAGCATTATGTACCAAAAAAAGAGGATTTTCTTGAAAATAGTATGAGCTGTCATGTAAGCATTTACTATTTACAATATTTTATCTTTAATAAATTCATTTTTGTTTACATCTTCTATTAGTGATTTACAGGGAACATCTTAAAGACCGGTAACACAAATAGCTACACAATACAGTATTAAAACGGCATACTATTACATAATGTTAAATTCCTGCATATCCCTTACAGTTATATGAAACAGGCAGCCAAAACGTATTTTATTATTCCTAATAATGGCAGACAAAGTGTATTGTTTTGTATAGCCTGATAAATAGGTATAATTTCTTTCAGGTTTTAACATCTTTCTGTGACCCCTCTGGGGAGATTTTCCCTAATTTCCTGTCCCCGTGACATTCCTATGAGAAATACGGGCAAGGATTTTCACAGGGACCAGAAAATATGCACAGCAATAAAAGCATTGCCAGTTCTGCTTATTTCGCACTCTACTATAAATATGTTTTGTCTGTTTGCCTATTAGAGAGTTCCTTAAGAGGGACATTTAAAAAGAATAAAAAAACATGTTCTAATCCTCCATACTGTATCCAAAATAATAGGAAAGTTTTGGGCTGGAGTTGGGCTTTAAATATATACATTTTTTTGCTACAGTTACTATCATATTAATAATACATCAAAGATCTGTGGCAATCCCTAGCAACAATCAGCTTTCATTATCCTGCTTACAAATATCTGTTGAGTTTAATTCAATTCAGTTCAATTCTCTCTGTTGAGTTTAACAGTTTCTAAATGAGTCCAGTTTTGGTAGTTTTGCTGCATGCTGGTCCCGAATTACATAGGAGATCAGAATGCATTTTGCAATCAACAGATCAGGGGGTGATTTAGTAGAGAAAAGAATGAAGACTGTTAAGTGACTGTTCACTGAATTTTGTAAATAATTAAAATCTGTGTTCAATTAATAAACTAACCATGTGCTAGCAAACATTCATAATTTCATGTCCTTGGTCTATGATTAAGAATTCACAGCTGAACACAGCTTTACCCTATTCATTAACACCAACTTTACTAATGGAACTGCTCCCGCAATTTTAGAAAATTCTCCCCATGTGTACATGTCATACATTTTCCAAAGAATACCGTGTAATACCACACAGACCTTGATGTAAAAGCATCGGACATTGAATATACTGCCTCTTAGAAAAATTAAAAAAGTTAAAGTGTATGTAAAGCCAAGAGATTTTTTTGTTCTAGATAGAGTATGAAATGGTTAAAACCCCTCTCAAGTTATTTTTTCTTTGTGTGCCCAGCTGGGGAGATTTCCCCTTACTACAATGGAGGCATGATAGAAAATGAAGGAACACCTCTGAAAAGTGAACAGAATTCCCATCTTAGAGATCTGTTACAGGAACAGGTGTCTCCATTGGAGGACTGTCCCTCGCCTCTTTCTCCGATTACAGCTCAAAATGTTTGGATTTCCTTTCACTTTCCATATTGTGACAATGGTCTCCAAGAAAATGAGAGGGGTGAAACTCCCAAGCTTGGACACAAACAGCAGTTACAATTTGGCAAGCAATCCAGTCTTCCCCTACTCTGTGCAAAACTAAAAAATAAAATATTGTCTTTACATATACTTGAATGAAAAATTTGTGAAAAAAATATATATTAGATGTTTTTGCATTTTTTCCTAATACAATTAAGTAGCCTGGTGGCTTTGCAGTTTTATACAATTCAAATATTATGGAAGACAGTTTTCTTTTTAGGAAGCAATCCATGACCCCAGTAGCTTTCCAACAATATGTTCCTAAGTATGCATGCCGCGGTGATGTTTTACCATTTATCTGTCTTGCAGTCTGTCATGTATACAGTTGAAGCCTGTGAACGTGTTGTGAGTGTGCATTATGAAAGATTTTTTGAGCATGACCTCCTTTTAACAATCCTTGTCTGAAATTCACGCTTTCCTCCTACTGTCCCTCTGTCCCCCAAACATACTGTGCTAATTCCAGGGACGCACAATAATCTGCTCATTTAAAAAAACAGAAAATATTCCAGCCGCTTCGTTAGCGATTGAAATCCTTCCTTCCTTTGATATATTGTGGAAAGTGGTTTTCTGATGTTCCCGACATGCTGTATGAAAGCCTTCTATAATGAACTGATCTTATCACCCTGTCAGACTGGCCTGTCTGCTCAGCACCCTTCTCTTCACTATCCCTGATCCTCTTCCCAATTAATCCCATATGCCCCTCTCAGAACATTATCTGCCTGCTTGCAGCAAGGAAGCTGGTTTTATCTCATAAATGCAGTTCTTCATAATATATTCACTGGGAAAAAGAGGCATGTGGAATTTTCAAGAGGAGGTGCTTTGTTCATTAAACAAAAAATACATTGTATGAATAGTCTGCGGTAAGAAAACAAGCATTAGCTTGTACAGTTTTCTAAGATTTAGTCAAATGAATTCAGGGCTGGTCTGTGATAAGTAATAAGAAAATGTTTATGTAGAGGATATACTCATGCACATCACGTGCTTCTACATACTATAAAACAATACAGTTTGGCATTTTTGAAGACGCATAAACAATTTTCCTGTGCCATGTTGCAGTTTAAAGGCGTGAACAGGCAAAGAAGCAAGGCTGCAAATTTTTCTATTAAAGTGTTACTAAACCCAGGACCCTGCATTCACTATATCTGGTCTCCCACAGTACACAGAACATGGGAATGCAATTATTTTAGTAAATAAAAACTGCTAAATACCTTTTCTCATCAGCAGTATATAGCAGTGACTGGTTAAAGTTTGTGGGAGGAGTTTTCATTCTCCTCGGACTGGCCTATGAGGCCGCAGTTTGTGGGAAGAGTTTTCATTCTCCTCGGACTGGCCTATGAGGCCGCATAACTCCTGACCCTCTGTCTGGACAGTGCTGATTGGCCCTGTGCTGATCACATGCACCCTCCCAAAAATCACATGCACACTCCCCCTCCCGAAAAAAAATCTCTTGCAATACACACCAAACTGAGCATGTGCAGAGTGCCTCCAAGGCTCTATGCTATCAGTAGATGGATTGGGGATAGTAAAAGAAGGGGAGGATCAGAGAAGACAGAATCAAACAGCCCTTTTACACAATGTGGAGGATTAACCCCTTAGGTTCCGCAGTGCGTATAACAAGCATGTGTTTCTGCATATACAGACTAATTCTACTGTTGGTGATTTAGTAACACTTTAATCTCTGAAACTGTTGCCTTGCAGAGAACTGGAATGAAAATGTGTGTATGGGTTATCTATATATCCAGTCTTGCTATGATTAGGAAGAGAGACACCTTTTAGTAAGAAATATGAAGGCAAAGGACGCACCGTTGTCAACCCCATAGTTAGAGGGACCATGATGAATAATTTGCAAAAAATGACTGGTTAAACCCACAGGTGCTTTTTGTCATTGCTAGGTTTCATTTCTCCTGGCTTGTTATGTTAAATGTAGTACTTTAGGGGATGAATGAAAGGTTTAGTGCAGTATAACATTTTTGAAAGTCAAAAAGTGCATTTTGTCTTTTTTTTTGTTATTTTTTAGAGATGTCTGTACACTAGACCAAAAAAGAGGGACGACCAAGAAGAAAAGTGTATTTGGCTTTTAAAGCGGAACGGTCCCTGTAAACGAGGAACAGTGGGAGCTACAGGTGTCTCCACTAAATTCAGGTAATTAAAAAAAAAAACACAAAATAAGAAGTTCTACCATAATAATAAAAAATATAATAGGAAGTATATTTGTTTTATACAATTACAATGTAACTATATATCAGTGCATTCATGCTCAAAGCATTTTAGGACATACTGGGGTTGATTTACTAAAACTGGAGAGTGCAAAATCTGGTGCAGCTCTGCATGATAGCCAATCAGCTTCTAACTTCAGCTTTTATCAATTAAAGGGGTTGTAAAGGCAGAAGATTTTTTTATCTTAATGCATTTTATGCATTAAGATAAAAATCCTTCTGTGTGCAGCAGCCCCCCTCAGCCCCCATAATGCTTACCTGAGCCCCATCTCTATCCAGCAATGTCCAGGAGTCCCTCGGCTGTCCAGGACACTCCCTCCTGATTGGCTGAAAACCTAGTAGTATGTTTAAGAAGCATTGGTGTATGTAACATTAGCACTTATTGTTTTTTAAAACAGCTTCTAAAATGCTTGTGTGAACAATTAATTTCTTCCATTTGAGTAAGGGAATACTCTAAATAATTTAAAGAGTAGCTGACAGTGGTAATAAGCCCTCAGTGAGCACAATGAAATAATCATTCTCCAGCAAACTATTTGTTAAAATTCTTACCCTAGCACTTGCGATTTTCAACTTTCAAATCTGCTGGCTTCTTGTCTCTCAATGCTGCTTCCCTGAACTTCTATTTTTCACAAGAGAGAGCTAACATTGCCAGTGCTTAACCACTTCAGCCCAAGAAGGATTTCCTCCTTTAGCACCAGAGCACTTTTTGCAGTTCAGCACTGTGTTGCTTTAACTGACAATTACGCAGTCATGCGATGTTGTACCCAAACGAAATTGATGTCCTTTTTTCCCCACAAATAGAGCTTTCTTTTTGTGGTGTTTGATCACCCCTGCGTCATTTCTGATCACCGATATAAACAAAAAAAAAATAGCGGCAATTTTGAAAAAAAAAATATTTTTTACTTTTTGCTTCAATACATGTCCAAAAAATATATATAAAAAAGCGAATTTATCCATCAGTTTTGGCCAATATATATCCTTCCACATATTTGTGGTAAAAAAAATTACAATCTGCGTACATTTATTGGTTTTCGCAAAAGTTGCAGCATTTACAAACCATGAGAATTAATTTATGGTGTTTTTAATTTTTTTATTTTTTTACTAGTAATGGTGGTGATCTGCGATTTTTATCGGGGCAGGGATATTGCGGCGGACATGTCTGACATTTTTGACACTTTTTTGGGACCAGTGACATTTATACAGCGATCATAGCTAAAAACAGCTACTGATTACTGTATAAATGTCATTGGCAGGGAAGGGGTTAACCTGCAGGGAGTGATCTAGGGGTTAACTGTGTTCCCTGTATGTGTTCTAACTGTATGGGGGCTGGGCTGCCAGGGGCATGACAGATCTAACTGATCCAGAGTACAGGGTTCAGTAGTTCTGTCATGTCCTCCCTCAGAGCAGGGAACGTGTTTACATCGTTGGTTCCCCGTTCCGGCTCTCTCACAGGCGGCAATTTGCGGGAACATGCCACTTTGCCGCCGTATTTATATACTATACGCATTCACCAAATGTTAAAAATGAAGGGTTTAATATCAATTCAATGTGTCGAGATCAATTTATTTATTTTTTTTTAATGTTTGGACAGAAATGGTTTGTGAAGCCGTTGAAGAATTTATAGGAAGTATAGGCATTAATTTCACATAAATGTTTGATGCACATCACACTGAAAAGTGCTTAGCCACAAGGCTTGGTGCATTATCTGATATTGATTTTTGTGTTGACACCTACTGCTGCATATGGCTTTACAGACCATTTCTTTCTTCTTCATCTTGTTGACAGCCAGGCAAGTCTGGAGTTACATGACACATTGGCAGGTGGATTGAGGCCAGTTTCTCTAGTGGCAGCAGTTTCTTTTCAAAAATGATAGTTTTTAAACTTTTTTTCAAATATATATATAAATGAGATAAGGATTTGCAGAACACTGGGTGTTACTTAACCTCCCTGGCGGTATGATTATTTCAGATTTTTGGTGCTGAAAGCGGTACATTATTTTGCATGGAAATTTGGCCTTTTATATTGTAGGTCTGTAATTCTTAGGAATAACTCACTTAAATCTGTCCAAACAAGAGTGTAGTAGACATCCCGGGTATGATAAAGTTTGAAGCATGAAATCATAAATTATAATATAATAAATAACTATAAATAATTATCAAAAATAATAACATAATAGTAATAAAATTTATTCAATAATGTAATCAAACCAAAAACACTGAAATTTGCTCAGTTGCAGAATTGTCGCTGTCGTCACTTTCAGTGTCTGATGATAAATTTCCCCATGAATCAGTATCACTCAATTCTGCAAATGATTCTTATTTACTATCTCTGTTTTTTAGCTGATCAAAAACCACTTTTGATGTAAAGGGACACTTTTTGGATGTCATGGACATTCTCAAGTTTCCAAGCAGAAAGAATGACATATAAAATATAAAAGTGCATGCAGGGCACTGGGCAAACCACTAGCCACAAAGGGGATGTGAAATGATTTGATACAGTAATGTAATCTTACAGATTACAGTGTACTGTATGTTTGCTGTGTGTTTCACTTTTTGAATTACCCGGCCGGCTCCGCCCCGGGTGGAGGACACAGCCCGCAGACACAGCGGGGGGGACATCACTGGATCCAGGGGACAAGGTAAGTAACCCAGCCTTGGATCCAGCGATGCAATCCCAAGTGTGGCTCGGGGTTACCGCTATTTGCATTGAAAACATACCCCGAGCCAGACTCGGGAATACCGTCAAGCAGGTAGTAATTTCCTTTAAGGAATGCTGGGGATTGATTTACTCAATTGACTGTGCATTTTGCAAAGTGCATTTGCTCTCTGCAAGGGCAGTTGCTCCAGGACTTAGTAAATGAGGAAAGCTTCACTTTGAAAAGAATACCCAATCACATGCAATTTTTGCTTGCACATGATTGGATGATGGAAGCTAGTAGTGTGTCTGCTTATTTACTATGCTCTGGAGCAACTGCTCTTGCAGAGTGCAACTGCACTTTGCAAAGTGCACAGCCTATTTTCCTTTGGTAAATCAACCCCGCTGTCCCTCACTGAAACTCCAGATATAGCCGCCTGATTAGGAATATTGTTGCTCTTGGTTTATTTATTTTTTTAATATTAATGTCAGTTTGAGCTGTCAATCAAATGATGGGATTTTTACAAGTGATAGTATGGAGATGCTGGGAAAGATGTGAAAAAAGCTAAGATCTCTCTCTCCTAGCTGCCTAAAAATACAAAATAACTATGCAATATTTCCTATTACTCTAACTAAAAGTATATATTTTTAGATCATAATAAACAACAAACATATCTGCAAAACCATTATACATTCCCATAAGTTAACAGGGGTTTAGCAACCAGCAAAATACATATTAGCATTTCTAGCTATGTTGAAACATAATGAGTTGGTTGAAAATATTTATAGGATGTACATATGTCAAATCGTACCAGAGATATAATGCAGGTAGAGAGTACTTTTTAAAAATTGTGTTTTTAAACATCACAGTTTTTTTTTCAAATTTCAAAATACTTTTTAAAACTTGGATAGGAAACACTGCAGCATATGGTGGATTATAAAAGTGTCTCGGTCACTAGATTAAAATGTTAAAATTGTGTCTCCCTGTAAAGAAAAGACTTCTTCTCTGCTCCACTCATGCCGGCAGTCCTCACTGTCTTGAAGAGCTAAAGCTTGCACTATTCACTGGCATGTCTGGTAAAGTAGATGAAACTTTTACTGAATAACCTTTAGGTAAGCAAAATTCTGTGCATCTTCGAGAATTAAAGGATGGCGGAAGGGAAGGATAGTTATCTTTTTCATCTTTTTTTACATCTTAAAGTGATTGTAAAGTCTTGTTTTTTTAAATAATAAACATGCTATACTTACTTGCCCTGTGTAGTGGTTTTGCACAGGGCAGCACAGATCCTCCTCTTCTCCGGTCCCTCTTTGGCTTTCCTGCCCCTCCCTCATGTCAAGTGCCCCACAGCAAGCAGCTTGCTATGGGGGCAACCGAGCTGAACTGCAGCTCCATGTGTCCATTCAGACATGGAGCCCTGGTTCAGCCCGGCCTCTTCTCTCTCCTGCTTGACTAACTGACTTTGATTGAGAGCAGCATTAAGATTGAATGCATTAGGATAAAAAAAACCTTCTGCCTTTACAACCACTTTAATGCTGATGATTTCCTGCAGCCTATTTACAGTTTGTGTCTGTCCACATGCACTATGGTGATAACAGGCTGCATGTGTTTTTATCATAGGGCAATGTTTTTCAAAATGTTTCTGGCTGTATTTTTTTTTTTTCGTTTTACAGGCCTTTTTTAAAAGTTGGCAAGAGTGGAATATGCCTTGGCAATGTGCATCAGCACATAGCCTTTAGGACAGGGTATATTGTAGATAGAAGATTGTGAGGGACGGGGATAGATCATTGTCACCTAATAGCAAAAAGTGCCCCAACAAGCATCAACTAGCCATTAAATTAATAATAGGAGTTTCAAGTGATATTATGTTAAAGCTTATATGAGATTTATTGATTGGGTTTAGCATCGACTTTAACACACTATGCTTGTGTTCTCTGAATTGCAGTGCTGGTGTACATTTTCTTATGCGCCCTGGTAGTGTGCACACATCTGTACACGCAAAAATCCCTTTGTAAAGCCTCACATATACCCAGTGAAGTGAACAGCCTCAGATGATACACAGAGATGGAAAAAAATCTCCCTACATAAGTTTTACATGTAAATCTGCTGTCTTCAGCTTTATATACTGTTTAGAAAGTGCACATTGTGTTAGAATTTTTACTTCCTCATTCAGCAGTAGCAGTGTAGTGCTGGATTACACTCAGAGACACCCCCTCCACATAGGCACAGGCTTTTGGAGCTGTCCTGTGAGTAGAGCGGCTTTCTGCTAATCTATTTATAGCACCCACCCTGACACAAAATTTAGGCTGGTTTTATCACATGTATTGGAGAACTTGTTAGAATCATCATGCTGATAACAGAAGATCAGAGCAGGAGAAAACCATGGGACTTAGTGCTTTGAAGAGAGATAAGAAAACATTGCAGATATATGTGCCCAGCTCAAATTTCACGAAACAGGTTTACATGCACTTTAAGGACCAAAATCTATCATGCAAAAACTGATGGCTAGCTCTTCATTCGGTTACTCTGTCTTGTTAATTGGAGTAGTTTCCCTTTTTTTAGATTACAACTTTTAGCTTGTAGTGATTAGATTGGATTAGGCAGTTGTTTCTGACAGTCTGTTCAAGAGCTGCCTTTTTCACAGCAACTCACTGCATCGTTTGAGAAACTGTGCACCCAAAACACTGCACACCCTCACCCTAGGTGCACTGTAATCCCCTGCCACATATATAAAATAAATCTGCAGTGGGTGTTTGCAGACTTCTCTAAAATAGATCTGATTTGCTTTATTAAAAGTCAGCTTCCGAGTCGCAAACTCTCCCCCTCCATCCCTGCTGCATTAAAGGCCCTCTCTAGCATGACACATGCAGCAGGGCAAGCTAGTACTTCAGACACATATTGGGCCATCTTTGTTTAGTGGTACATCCTTGACACCCAGTAGTCAAAGAGTATGAACTCTTGTAAGTGTTTTAGTTACAGCCTTGCCGTCCCTGCCCCTGTTTGCCTGACCAAGGCAGGGACAGCCCTACAAGCAAAAAATAAAAATAAATAAAGCAGTTGAAGTGGCAAGTTGGCATACAGGTGCTGGGTGTGTGTGGAGTGGGGGGTTTGGGGACATTTTTCACCTCTGGCTTGTTCCTAGTTATCCATGTCTGCTGCCTGCCCTGATCCCTGGCTTGTTCCTGGTTATCCACATCTGCTGCCTGCCCTTGCCTTTACTTCTTTCTGGTTATCCAATTTTGCTGCCTGCCCTCACCTCATGCATGTGGTACCCAAATGGCTGGTACTTTTTTCAAGTTGAAATAAATCAGATTCTGGTGCTGCTGCTGTATTTAAACCAAGTTAAATGTAAAAGTGTGCAGTGATAAGCAAATCTGATGTATCCTTAGCTGTATTATTTATTTGGCATATATTAATTAGAACATGCAGATGTTAGGTGGGCAGCAATGCTTTCGAAAAGTTCTTTCAAATATGCAAACAAGTTCAGCTGGTGAATCTGCGATAAAAATACAGCAACATATCTAACAGGTAGCAGTGACAAAATCTCTGAGAACTTATTATTTAACACTTTATAAATATGATTTCTAAAGTTTATCTGTGAGGTGGTGTAATGCTGCTATATTGGCTCATCTTCTGATAGCAGGTTCCAGCTCCCAGGTAGTCGCAAACTGAGGGACACTCTGTAGAGCAGTGGTCTCCAAACTGAGGCCCTTTGCTTGCCTTTATCCAGCCCTTGAGGAATTATTCCTGCCACTGACATAAACAATGGGCCATTATTCCTTCCAGTAACACCAACTATGGGGCACTATTGCTTCCACTGACACCAGTGATGGGGCACTATTCGTCCCACCGACACCAACTTTTTCTTCCCCTAATACCAAAGATCAGGATTGTTTACTCCCACTGGGCACAGTCTGCCCCCCCAGAGTCTGAAGGACAGTAAACTGGTTCTTTCTTCAGAAAGTTTGGAGACCCCTGTTGTAGAAGAAATCACTTTGGTCATTGTGTAGACCCGTTGACCCACTTTCCACACCTTTCTATAGGTCAGCAATGTGACTGGAAATACTGGCAAATAGAAAGTACAGGCAGGGGCAAGGATGGGCCTATAGGAGAAAGGCGGAGAGAGGAGCGCCAGACCTAAGTACAGTATGCCATCAAGGAATTTATTAAAAACAAGCTAAATGCATACTCACAGGTGTGATTAAAAACAAGCACATCATAAGAAGTCCGGGCCCAGGGCCGTGTCACTTGTTCCAGGGCTGTGGTCTTGCTGGGGGTGCTCATGCCGATGAGCAGATGGAGGCTTTGCTGTGGTGGAGCGCACTGGAAGCAGGAAGTAGCAGAACCAGGAAGTCCCGTGACTAGGAAGTGACGTCAGTGCTGTATCAGGCCAATGGGATGATGCATTTCAATTCACTCTTCATTTTCCTCAGACCCTCTTATTGACAGCTTACAGGCATTTAAGGGTTCCCCAGTGTTCTTTTGGTGCCATTCTCATTCCTTAAGGATGGGCCTATATGCCATCCATGCAAGCTTTGGATGTAATACCTTGTATAAAGCACCCTGCACTTTAAGGTGCTCTGCAAGGAAACTGATAGTCATTCAGACAGCCAAGGTGTCTGCTAACCAGAAGAGCAGAATTTTATCAGCATTAAACCACAAGACAGATTTTCTTTAGTAGTAATAAGTGGATGAGAGATGCAGAGAGCAGTATCAGTGACTCTCTGTTGACCCATTTGAGACATTACTTACATATTTTCTGCTAATAAAAGTTGGCAACAGTTTTTGCATATGTTCATCGTGGTTACTAGGGCCGTAAGAATGGCATGTGTGTATATAATTCTTCAGAAAATGACATAGAAAAGGTTAAATAACTGCTCCGTTAAAATCATTAGAAATTCCTAAAAACCTTTCTGTGGGAAACTGGAATTTTAACATTTGCTTTTTCTTTGGAAACAGAAAAAAATCTTCTCTTTGAGACTTGAAAATTCAATACAAAGAGCCTATTTACAGAGTCTTAAAATATACACCCAGGCTTCTGACCCGGTAGGGGAGCTTCCCCTGTAACTCGATTTTTGGCCTCTAAGTGTAAATTCAAACAGGGGCAGGACACAGTTGTGAGACATTAGTAGCGCCTGTTTCTGCACAAAAATAACATTTAAAATATAACCTTAAACCACATAGTCATTTTGTGCAGCTGACATGGCACATTTAAAGATAAAACTGACATCCATTGCTTTTATTGAGGAAGACCAGAGGCGTATGATCTTCTAGGCTCCTTGGTTATTTCATTACATCTGTAATATATGTGATTATATTTCATTCTTTGAAAATATAGTTTATATATTTCAAGGCGCCAACATTTCACAGAGCTTGGAACAATGACTATGTTACGAGACTTGGCAAATCTCTTACTTACAAAATCTGATGTACATACACAAATATACAATCAAAATGTTCACCTCCACTTGATTATGGGATTGTGGATTTAGTTCCATGAACGGGCATTCTTACTTCTCTGCACCAGATTTTAATCTGTTTGCCAACAGAAACCAAAGCAATGCTCCACAGATGTAACTGAATTCAGGCTTCTTCTATTGAAATGGAGAGGTTTTTAAAAGTGTGACCAAGTCCTGAACTCATCGATTTACTTATGAATTCCAAACAAGTGACATTTCCAGATTAAAGGAACCAGGGATCTCCTCTGCTATCCATTATTTTACAGGACACTAACCTAACTCATTACTTTTAGATTTTATACCAGTGGTGAGCCCGGTGGCTTTGGCATTTAACACATTTCTGGAAAAATACAGCAAGCTGGAATTTGTGCCAGTTAAACAGTATCACCCTGTATTATGTTTTCTTATTGGAACTGGCAGCGAGCTAGTATTATACCAAAACTTTCTGCAATGTCTTTGATGACTAATATAAGTAGGATCTCTCACTGAAAAGGGGGAATGTGATTGGGTGGAGCTTAGAACCAAATAGCAGGTCTTAGCTACAAGGTGAGCAATATTAAACCTTCATTAAAGCTGAACTTCGGAATAAGCAAATATTGTCTAAAAAGAAGAGGCATGTGTATTCTAAAATCCTGATGTGCTTTGTGTTTTTTTTCCCGATTTGTGCTATAATCCAGTGTGAAACATTTCCTCTGTGCAGGATATTTCTGTGACAATTCACTGATCTCTCTCTTTTTGTGCAGGGTGACTGGTCTTGTTTTGGCCCCCTCTTGTAGTTTTCTACAGTCAGCTTGTAGTGGAGGGGCCTTATGGGTTCCTTCTACAGCTCTGATCCTTTTACAGGCTATGTGCAGCACAGTGATGATGTCACTACTACTTTTTCAAAGTAATAACTGAGTTTGCATAGCCGTTTGGAGCACATAAGTGGATTTAGTCCGTGTTTACATTGAATGCAGCTTTGAAATTGTGCGACTTCAGATGAAATTGCACGGTTTCAAAGCCACATGTCAGTGCAACTTCAGGTGCAACTTTGAAGACATCTGTGTGGCTTCATGCACAGATGTCTATGAAAGTCACACCCAAAATCGCGAAAAGTAGTGCAGGAACTACTTTTTCAAAACAATATGGCACAGAAAAGTCAGCATGGCATTGATTTGAACAGTGCCATTGCCAACAATAGGGTGTGACTTGTCATGCGATTTGACCTGTCAAATCGCATGACAAGTCACTCCAATGTGAACGAGGGCTTAAGTGGATGTCCACATCAGTGAAATATGTCAAATTTAAAATGTTTGCACCCAATATTCAGCTTTAATAAAATGAAACCTGGGGGTTACAGTAGAAGAGGTTAAAAAAGGTAATGTAGTTTTATTTAAGACATTTACTTTTACCGGTTTAAAATAGCTTACAGGTTTACCTTAAACATAAAGGAAACATGTGATGATAATAGAGTGGCCATTCTGCTTCCCCTTCTACATTGCTTTTCCAGGCCAGTGTCTCAGATAGTTATTAGAACATCACAATGCTTGCCAACTATTTCTCGTGACAGGTTTTCTTTAAGGCCCCTTTCACACTGGGGCATTTTTAGAGGCTTTCGGGCTAAAAATAGGTCCCTTATAGTGCCTGAAAAACACCCCCCCCCCTCATCCATCCCAGTGTGAAAGCCTGAATGCTTTCCCACTGGGGCGGTATGCTTGCAGGACGTTACAAAAAGTCCTGCAAGCAGCATCTTTGGGACGGTGCGGTGAGCAGGGTTTACGCCGCTCTTACACCTCCCCTGCTATTGAAATCAATGGCAAGCGCTTCCAAAGAGGCTGCACACCGCCTCTGAAGCTCAGCACACCGGCACTATTAACCCCTTTTTAACCCCTTGTGGGGGGGTTAAAAGCGTCACGCTCCCGCCTGCATATCGCTGCCATAGAGCCACTATAACAGCTGAAAATTGCCGCTGCAACTATAGGCGATTTACTGCTACTGCCCGCCCCAGTGTGAAAGGGGCCTTAATTCAGTAACTCAGTAAGTCAGCACCAATAACTTCCTGATGTGTCACAACAGCAAAAGTATAATTATTCAACATTTTTTATCATTAAAACAAACCCCTTGAGCAAGAGGCCAGTGAATTATTCAAGCTCGAGATCCTCCAAATAGTCAGCTACAGGTAGGAGAAAGTTATTCCCTAATCTCTTTCCTAATCTCTCACATAGGCCCTGTTCACATTTGCACGTTTAGGTGCTTAGATTGCAATATTGTAACAGGTCACAGAATTAGAGCCTCCAGCAGGGACCCTCTATGTGTCAGACATTTGTCAACAGAGCTAAGAGCTGCACAGACACTGGGACTAAAGCCTACTACACACAGGCCAAATGTTGGGCGGCACCTACACATTCAATAGAAACTGGCCAGCATTCCAGAGTTGTTCGGCCGGCTTCTGTCAAAGGGGCATGACCTAAAAAGGTCTGCCAATCAGCTCCTGAGGAAGTAGTAGCTAACCCTGTATATTGCTCAAGCAAGGATGGTTGCATCCTTGATGAAAAGAAAGCAGATGAATGGGAAAAAACTGTTATCACGAATAGTAACAACTACCTGCAACTGTTACATGTACAATAACATGACACATACATCTGATGCTGGGTCCACTTTAAGACTGATTTAGGTTTTTAATTATTTAATGCTGATGAATAGCCCAACCTTTTTTAAAGTTTTGGCTATAGTAGGGAAGTGTTGAAACCCCTTTAAAGGGCTATTAAACCGCAAAGAATTTATTAAATTGCATTTTACCAACTCTTTTATGTGGTAGCTGTGTTAGTTTTCTTTTTATAGGTTTTTTGTCTTTATTTCCCCTGGTGATCCTGCCAGTAACACACTTCCTGTCTTAGGGTGTCTGCATTCTGGATGAAGTAGTAAGTAAGCACCTTTGGACAGTAGCATTGTCAGTATGGGGGGAGGGTAGTGTTACACAAGAAGATTTAGGAGGACAAATTGAAGCTGAATTCCAGCTACCACTTTATAAGCAGTTACTGAAAACTGTTTTTTTTTTTTCTTTTGGGATAAAGGTTTTATATAAATGAATAAAAGCTGATCATTGTAGTACATATGTCAATTAAAATGGTTTGCCGCAACCCTCTAACTGCTACTTTGCCTGGACATGTTCAACAGATAAAATAAAGGAACACGTCTAAAAAAATGAATGCAGTCACCACACCTAAGAATTGGTGAAGCGCAATTAAATACATTTTTGTTTTTTGGGTTTAATACTGCTTTAAAGTACTATTACTCGTGATTGTGCTCAGCATGCACAATCCCATTGTTTGTAATCTAGCCTGTTCACATTTTAATGCTTGTCTCTTGAACGTTCAATGCCCTACCCTCAAAGAAGTACTTGAGTTCATTTTTTGAGTGTAATCTGGTGTTTGGGGTCCCATGGACTTTAATGGATGTGTTTGTAGATCTGTGATGTTTGTTTCTGTGCCTGAAGAACTGCATTCTTCCTCTTGCCCAGCCCAGGAAACACATGGTTGAAGCTTGATACACATAAAACATGTGTGCAAGGACAAAGGATTGTAAAATGCACCAAAAAAAAAAAAAGGTTTTAAAATCACCAGGAATACGCCTTGCTTATGCTCTGTTCAAATGTGAATACAGGCTTAGATCTAAAAATGCAACTACATATACAACGATTAGGGTACTGGCATAGAAGTTCCTAGGGACTCTCACATACCAAGAAGTATACTGCTATTTTTCAGTTGAAATTCCCGACAAAAGGCACATTTTTCAGATTACTGCTTATGCACAATTAACATTTCTAGATATTCCCTATAACATAGCAAATCTGCACTTATTGAGTTCATGTCTACTTTAATATTTTGCGGGTAAGGCAGGGGAGCTAGAACAGACCCTTAAAAATACAGATGCCTGTACATTTTTTACTGTGTTCAGGGCTTAATGCTTACATATAAGTTGTGGGGACATTTACAGGGTTGCCTGGGATACCTCATTTACACATAATTCCTCTTTGCGCATTGTATTTAAAACCCTATATTTTCTTCTCCACAAGCTCTATCTGAATGTAATTATGAGAAGAAGCCAAGAAAAGTATTGGTTACCATCTCCTTAAAGCAAGATATTATAGTTTGTACTAATGCAATGTTATTTGCTCTGTCCTGTGTTGAATAATATCTGGTTGATCCTGCCTGTGACTCTCTTCCTGACCTTAAACTAACCACTCTAACCATGGTTGCCGATCCATGACAGCATGGTCAGTTTACATCTTTTCTCATGCCGCTGACTGTATAGGCACACTGCGTAAGAGCGCAGCATGTTTGCAGGTTCTGTGGTATGTGGAAAGCCTCCCCTATGCTCATCTGTCCTGCCTCCAGCCACTCCTTCCCACCCATCCTTCTTACCTGCAGCTTCTCCTCCCTGCCCATCCATCCTGCCTCCAGTTTCTTCTCCCTGCCCATCCATCTTATCTCCAGCCTTTCCTCCCTACCCATCCTTCTTCTTGCCTCCAGCTTCTTCTCCCTGCCCATCCATCCTGCCTCCAGCCATTCCTCCTTGCCCATCCATCTTGCCTCCACCTTCTCCTCCCTTCCCATCCATCCTGCCTCCAGCCATTCCTCCTTGCCTATCTGTCCTGCTTCTAGTCGCTCCTCCCCACCCATCCCTCCTACCTCAATCCATTCCACCCCTTCTCTGGTAATAGGAAGGCAGCAATGTAATTTTTGACAATGACTTAGTGCCCCCATTCTGACATGCCCGCTAGCAGGTCCATGAATCACTCAAGAAGCTATAGTGATCACATGACCTGCATTTTAGAAGCAGGCAATTCAAAACAGACAAGTTAGCTAAAAAAAGGATTTGTGGTAGACTTACATCTATATATAGAAAATGTTTTTTACCTTATTTACCTTTACAACCAGTTTAAGTCCTTGTCAAGCCTGTGTGTGCTCAGGTGTTAGCAGTTTGTATTTTAGGAGGCACAAGATCAGTAATAAAAAGTCTTTCACAATTACACCAAGCTTACTTTTGTATCACGGCCAGACTTTATTACTGAAACGACACTTTAGCTACCATGCAATTAAAAACTCTTCTTCTGTTTATTTTTCCTAGAAATCTCATTATAAAAATCTGGGTAGGAATGCTCTTTAGAAAGCCATTACTATATTAAGTTGGCCTACCCCTCTGTGCTTCTTGTCAGTTTGGTTGCCCATCTCTTTTTTCCCCTATTTATTTAAAAGTACATTTGTTTGACCTGACCTTTTCTGTCTCTCCATATTAATCAGCTGCTTTGCCAGGATTTCTTCACCATCTCTCTACCCAGCCTGACATGAACAGAATTTTGCCTAGAACCATTTATCATTCAGTTCACTAATCTTATCTTTGAGGTTCTACATGGAAACATTATCACTAATTAATTGTACAAAAATAAGACTTATGCCTGTCTATGACTATATTAATTTCCCTCTCTACCACGTTATTATTATCAACCAATACTGACATCTATATTATTGCCAAACAATGCAATCAAATCTTTGGCACTCATGGCTAATCTCTAAGTCTTTTAAAGTGTATGTCAAGCCCCAAACTTTTTTTTACAGTTTTGGACAGAGTGGGGAAGGATTAGAACCCCTGTCTGGTATTACCTATCATCCACAGCTCCATTAGAGAGATTTTTCCTCACTTTTTATTCTGTCGCTATTTGTTTCACCAGACAGGAACTTAGGAAATATATACAACAATGAGAAATATCATAGATTTCTAGACTTCACATACTCTACTAAATATAAAGAGTTTAATTTTGTCTGTGTTGCTCTTGGGAGAGTTCCATTCATAGTTATATACAGTAGTTAGTCAGGTTGAAAAAATCCACAGACCATCTAGTTCAACTAACACAAAAAAAATAAATAAATACGTTCTGGACCTCTATATACAGAAACCTATATCCACATTTGATCTGGAGGAAGGCAACGTCTCTTAAAGCATGGTCCAATGTATTTCAACAGGGGAAAAAAAAATTTACTGATCCGCTAAGGCAATCAGATATTTCCTGGATCAGTAATCTCTGGTGTTATATATGCTTATTCTATATGCTAATAGCCAGTTACAGTACAATGTGTTCTGTGGGTTTAGGAATACATCCAGCTTATTTTTTCCAAGTTAAACCTCTTTTCTTCCAGTTTTAAGGAGTGCTCTCTTGCCCTTGGTAATGACTTTAAAGTAGAATAATTTTCCATCAAGTTTACTATATGGACCACTTATGTACAATATTTATACACCCACCTCCCCCACACACACTTTTTTTCAAGGAAATACATTCAATTCTGCTAATCTTTCCTCATAGCTGAGGTCTTCCTGGCCTATTATCAGTTTGATGACTGATGTCCTTTGTCAGTGTTGGGACCCTTGCCACTCCAACTGTGAACACCAGTACTGACTGTTGTTTATAACATCCTCTGCCTGCAGATCAGTCTGCTTATTAGCACTTTTGAGTCCATTTAACATTCTGCCATTTCACCCAACACTGATGAAGAGGATTGTGAGGCCCCCAAAATGCATTTTGACCTATTACACTTAGATTTTTTTTAAAAAAACGTCCTCCCCTGGGGGGGGTCCCTGTCTTTGTGGTAAACTGTCAATAGGTCAAACAGGCTCAAGTAAAGACTTTGGAGTTGATTTACTAAAACTGGAGAGTGAAAAATCTGGTGCAGCTGTGCATGGTAGCCAATCAGCTTCTAACTTCACATTGTTCAATTCAGCTTTGACCAAAAAAAACTGGAAGCTGATTGGTTTCTATGCAGAGCTGCACCAGATCTTTCACTTTCCAGTTTTAGTAATTCAACCCCACTGTCCGCATTTTGATAACCTGTGAAATCCATGACCAACAACCCTCTGCCACTACCTGAAGGGTGCCCATGTCTATCTACTTGGAAGTACCTCTACACTACACATCCCCACTGTTTTTTTATATCTAAGGCTACATTCATACATCTGCATTTAAGTGTGAAGCATTAAAAAAAATCCCATGCTGCACCTACCTTAGGATTAAATGCTAATGCATGTAAAATGTGTTTAAAATATACTGCACTGCAACCACATGACAGAACAAATGTAAAGGAGTGAAAGTAGCCTTACAGACTTCCAATCGACAACAACTGCAGTGTGTAGTTACCTTTAAACTCTTTCCACAGCTTGCATCCGTACCCACAGGTGCCAAGTATTTTACTGTTGCGAGGTTCTGCTCATACTTCCTGAGCACTGTGAGCACAGTAGCAGACCATCCATTGGCTGGCTGGCTAACACGCTTGTGGCACTGAGATGAAACACACCAACCCTGTCTTTCTAACTAAAGACAGCCAAATAACGGTGGCTTTAGTTAGGAAATAGTCTGGAAACTGAAATGGATTTACATTCCAACCCCAGCATTTCATGGCGGTATATACAAGTAGGCTCCCATCCATCACCCTTGGAGTGGATCCCACTGAGTTTGCAGCACATGTCAATAGAGCAGCGGGTGTTGCAATCCTTAGCTAGTTTGTACCAAGGGGGTTAAAATAGGTAAGCTCAACTCTGCACCCACCAGTAAGGATTGTTGCTTTGCTGAAATTGGACATTTCTGTGCTAATTGTATAAATCAGTATAATGCAATTTTATAGCAGTGGACCTCAGTGCTGTACAAGGAAAACGGAGGCGTCATCTTGTATGTTTTCACCTTACATAAACTATTCATCAGGCTAAAGGCCAAGAACTTGCTGAAAAGGTCCCTTTTTTCTCTTTACATGGACAAAAACAGCTAGAAATTGCAATGTAAACCACAGTATTTGGCTGCCAAAATCAATTCAGCTAATTCAGGTTGCTTAAATGTATATTCAGTATTTATTGCCTGAAGTTTTTATGTAGATGGTAATTATGTTTTTTTTATACATGCTTATTTAAAACTGATATTCACTACAGGGTAAAGGAAAGGCTACATGTGGTAGCAATTGTTGTCTCTGGTCACCCAGAATGTGGTTTGCTGCAAGGTACTTACATCTTAAGTCATGTTCATATTCCATTTTTTCAACTTACAACTAAATTTAAGGGTAGAGAAAGAAACTTTAGAAAACCACAGAAGAAAGTGGGAAAACTAAAAGATGTATTGTCCTCCAAATGACATTTTTGGAAATATTCTGGACTACAGTATTAATCATGTTAACAAATCAACTCTTTTATATTGATATTAGATAGATGGATAGATAGATATACCTTTGTTTTGCTAAAACTAAATAATCAGACCTATTTTCCAAGATGCAGCGAGTGCGCACATAAATAAAATCAGTTATATAAAGTATTTTGTTAAACTCAGTCCTTGATGACCACTAAGGCCCATAGAAGGCAAGCAATCCTGTCGTTGATGACAATCTACCAGTGAGAGAATCACCATAAAGGGAAGAGAATACTCATCTGTTTTCATTTGTAGCTCCCTCACTAGACAGAGAAGGGAACCATCACTGCTAAATTACATTCCGAAGCATTTACATCAAAGAGGCACAACTCCTTGTTCAACATGCCAGCAAGGGAGGGATGTGTGGAAATAAATGAGTATTTACTTTGATTATTTTAGTGATCCTGATGCTAGCGTGTTTTGCCAGTGGCCTTTAACTAGAGTACATGTTCACAGAATTGCAGGCAATATGATAACCCTCCTGTCCATTGATTCCCTTGTACCTATGTGCCTGTTGAGTTCTTTTTGACATGGTAGTTGTAGGCCCTACGAGTTGATGCTATTAAAATGAATCTAAAAAAATATGCAGATGATATTCACATATACTTAGCCATCTTTGTTTAGATTTTAATTGTGAATTATGCAAACCTGCAGTGACAATGCCACAGTGTCGCTTACTTACCCCATGGCTATAATATGGTTTCAGGAGTGCTCTTTTCAGTGGCTGTGAAAAAAAAAAACATTTATTATAAGATCACTGAGGTTGATTTATTAAAAGAGTTGAGAATGTTCACTTAGAAAAGTGAATGTTTACTTAGCAAATTAAGTTATGTTCAATTTAAATGCCCAGTGTAAGATTTTTGTTTGCACGTGATTAGATGATTGACATGAACACAGTTTCACCATATTTGCTAAACTAAGTAATAGTTATCTATACCTGTCCAACTCACCTGTTCTCAGTCAACCAGCTTCAGAACATATAACGTGCATGTCATGTGACCTGGTCTTTTTTTTTTTTTGCTGACAATTCAGTAACATAATGCAGAAGGCATACCTAGCACTATTTTGTGGTTTGCATGCACTTTTGTAACAGTGAAGATTTTACTGCACACGTGTTAAAAAAAGGGTCATGAATTGATGGAATTACACTTTTTGTGGAACTACACTTTTTGTTCCAGCACACATTTGTACTGGAAAAAAATCTTGAAAGACTTTGCAATATATATATGGAATTAAAGTATTTTTATTACTTAAAGTGTAATTTGACTTTTGTTGAGAAAAAAAATCCCTGACAAGTGACCTGTACCACTTGCAAGGATTTCAACAAACTTTGTTGTGGATTCCTACTTTTTTCTACAAAATGCCTGTTTTCTTCACCATATCCTTTGCAGACTGGATCTGGTTCATTATTGTAACCTAGTGCAATCTCAGTATTCTGATGATAAAAGGTGGCATCTCTTTAGAAGTATTTAACCCTTGTGGAATATTTCACCTATACCAAATTTCCAACTAGGGTTACTTAAAATTTGACTTGTATCTTAACGCAGACTTCTGGGAAAATCAGATAGGAAAATCAGTGAGCCAATCTCAGAAGCAAGAAATTACATTTCTGGGGGTATTCCATATGCCAGTGATGTACAGAATACCTCCAGGTTGCCATATTTCATTGCATTTTACAGAACATTACAGTGGCTGCAGATTAAAAAGGAAAGGAAAAGTTATATTAGCATTAATTACAATGGGGTTGATTGACTAAATCTGGAGAGTGCAAAATCAGTGCAACCATTCATGGTAGCCAATCAGCTTCCAGGGTTTTTTTGCCAAAGCTTAACCTCCCTGGCGGTAATCCCGAGTGTGGCTCGGGGTGGAATTTCAGTACCATTAGCGGTAACCCCGAGCCACACTCGGGATTGCATCGCTGAATTCAAGACAGCGTTACTCACCTTGTCCCCTGGATCCAGTGATGTCCCCCATCATGTCTGCGGGCTGTGTCCTCCACCCGATGCCTCTGTGTGCTGGGCTCCGTTCCCTGCGAGCGTCACGTCGCACGGGGACGGAGACCGGCAGGAAATTCAAAAAGTGAAACACACAGTAAACCTACAGTACACTGTAATCTGTAAGATTACATTACTGTATGAAATCATTTCACATCCCATTTGTCCCTAGTGGTTTGCCCAGTGCCCTGCATGCACTTTTATATCATATATGTCATTCTTTCTGCCTGGAAACTTGAGAATGTCCATGGCAACCAAAAAGTGTCCCTTTACGTTAAAATCGGTTTTTGATCAGCTAGAAAACAGGGATAGTAAATAAGAATCATTTGCAGAATTGAGTGATACTGATTTTTGGGGAAATTTATCATCAGACACTGAAAGTGACGACAGCGACAATTCTGCAACTGAGCAAATTTCAGTGTTTTTGGTTTGATTACATTATTGAATACATTTTATTACTATTACATTATTATTTATTGATAATTATTTATAGTTATTTATTATATTACAATTTATGATTTCATGTTTCAAACTTTATTATACCTGGGATGTCTACTAGACTCTGGTTTGGATAGATTTAAGTGAGTTATTCCTAATAATTACAGGCCTACAATATAAAACGCCAAATTTCCATGCAAAATAATGTACCACTTTCAGCACCAAAAATCTGAAATAATCATACTGCCAGGGAGGTTAATTGAACAAGCTGAAGTTAGATGCTGTTTGGCTACCATGCACAGCTGCACCTGATTTTACACCGTATCAATTCGTATCAAATCCGATTTAAACCTACGTATAGGTATAAATAACTGTAATAAATAAATAGATTATTGGGGGCATGTCCTAGCCACAATCTAAGATGGACCCTTAGATCCAGAGCTCCAGCCAAGAGAGGGAATACATTCAGCCTAACCGAGACCTACAGCCCCGCTGACATAGTCAAATCAGACCGCAGCCACTCCTCATCACAGTCCCAATCACCTCGGCAAGTAACCACGCAGCTGAGCCAGCAGATCCCTGAAATCTTTCAGTCTCAGGCTGCCTGCATGGCTGCGGCCTCCCCGTCTGCTACACAAACCCTCACACGGAAACCGGGAGACTCACAACAGCTGACTCAGCGGCCAGAAGACATGGTAAGAGACCCTACTACTTTAGGAGTCCCTGCTCCATACCCTGCCCTGAGCCTACATGATCTTAAAACTGTAATAGCTGACATAAAAGAGTCACTTTCAGCTGTCTTCTCAGTGGCCATTGCTGAACTGTGCCTGGACTTCCAAGACATGGCAGACCGGGTGCAGGCAGTAGAGGCTATTACATTACAACATGACATGCAGCAAGAACAGCTTCACCATGCACAAGGTACACGCACCATACAATTGAGAGAACTCCAAAGACACATGGAGAATTTAGACAATAGAGTATGTAGGAACAACCTGTGGGTCCGAGGTGTCCCTATTCAGGGATAGAATCTATTGAGAACGATCAGATCCAACAGGCAGTAATGGCCATTTTTAACAACCTTCTAGACAGGCCCGCCACTGACACCATTGAAGTGGAAAGAATCCACCACGCTCTGCGCCCCAGGGGCAGAGACACCGACTCACCAAGAGATATAATCTGCTGTCTCACAAGTTTTTGCACTAAAGAAGAGATCCTTAGAAAAGCA
>BLSH010109980.1:1039663-1064936 GCA_018402905.1 Glandirana rugosa
CAATTCAAGGACAACGTTCCTCTCCTGCACAAGCTAAACACGGTCGATGTGCGTGTTCACTTTGTGTAAGGAGTCCACGCTCGTCGACTGTCTTGAAAGTTGCAATATACCATCCGGGGCTTACGGCGAGTTGCTTACCACTCCGGTCTTGTTCATGTCCGCTATCATCTAACCCACCGACTGTTACAGGTCAAGGAAGTGTAATAGAGGGAGGACCAGGGAACTACTTTCGAGTCTCAACCGTTGACTTAGGGTACCGGTAGACAGAAAGTGGAGTCGGGGAACATTTAGTCGGTTCGTCAGATTCGGGGTTCAGTACGTCGTCAGAGAATACGACTGCTGCATGACTTGGGGCTTAGACTGCTTGGCTGATTTACAAGGGGCTGAGGTGAAAGACAGATGGCCATGGGATTCAGTTGCCAACTCTGAGCTTTCATCAAGGGACCAGGAGGGAGATAATGTGAAGGAACTGGACATTGTCAGCCACCCAATCTACTATCGCCTGTACTTGTTCTGGCCTCACCATTCGTTGAGCGGCATTCGGGGCCTACCATATAACGTTGAAAGTTCTGTCAGCTGCTCGCACCTGAGGAATGTGTTTCACTTGTGCGTGTAGCTGGCACAAATCGAACACGTCCTCTCCTTGCAACAGGAACTTAACCAACACCACCAACTCAAGCAGCACAAGCAGCACCACGATTACGTCCCTTATTTGACGCTCTCCTCATTCTGGACGAAAATGTACTATGTAGCACTATTTATCAATAATAAAAAAAATAATAATAAATTATTATTCTTTTTTTTTTTAAACCAGCAATGTAGATGCACTTTTTATTTTTGTACAAGAAATGCACCTCTGGCCGCAAATGTAGTATTTTGAATATATATTTTTTTAAACCAGCAATGTAGACGCACTTTTTATTTTTGTGCAAGAAATGCAAAGGAAGGTGCAAATGTAACATGTAGCACTATTTATTAATGCAAAAAAAAAAAGAATAATAAATTATTATTCTTTTTTTTTTTTACAGCAACGTAGACGCACTTTTTATTTTTGTGCAAGAAATGCACCGCTCACACCAGCAGCAGGAACCTCTCCCTACGCCAGTATGAGATGATTTTAGAACAATAATCTGTCCCTAACAGCAACAGCAAGAACCTCTACCTATACCAATATGATATTATTTTAGAACGCTAATCTATCCCTCACACTAGCACCAGGAAGGAACCTCTCCCTACAGCAGTATGAGATGATTTTAGAACATTAATCTGTCCCTCACACCAGCAACAGGAAGGAACCTCTCCCTATATCAGTATGAGATGATTTTAGAACACTAATCTGTCCCTCACAGCAGCAGCAGGAACCTCTCCCTATAGCAGTATGAGATGATTTTAGAACACTAATCTGTCCCTCACAGGAGCAGCAGGAACCTCTCACTAGACCAGTATGATATGATTTTAGAACACTAATCTGTCCCTCAAACAAGCAGCAGGAACATCCCCCTGTAGCAGTATGAGATGATTTTAGAACATTAATCTATCACTCACAGCAGCAGCAAGAACCTCTCCCTATAGCAGAATAAGATGATTTTAGAACATTAATCTGTCCCTCACAGCAGCAGCAGGAACCTCTCACTATACCAGTATGATATGATTTTAGAACACTAATCTGTCCCTCACAGCAGCAGCAGGAACCTCTCCCTATAGCAGTATGAGATGATTTTAGAACGCTAATCTATCCCTCACACCAGCAGCAGGAACCTCTCCTTTTAGCAGTATGAGATAATTTTAGAACACTAATCTGTCCCTCGCAGCAGCAGCAGGAACCTTTCCCCATGCCAGTATGATATGATTTTTGAACACTAATCTGTCCCTCACACCAGCAGCAGGAACCTCTCCCTATAGCAGTATGAGATAATTTTAGAACACTGATCTATCCCTCACAGCAGCAGCAGGAACCTCTCCCTATAGCAGTATGAGATGATTTTAGAACACTAATCTGTCCCTACCACAAGCAGCAGGAACCTCTCCCTATAGCAGTATAAGATGATTATAGATCATTAATTTGTCTCTCACAGCAGCAGCAGGAATTTCTCCCTATAACAGTATGATATGATTTTAGAACACTGATCTGTCCCTCACACCAGCAGCAGGAACATCTCCCTATAGCAGTATGAGACTATTTTAGAACGCTAATCTATACCTAACACAAGCACCAGGAAGGAACCTCTCCCTATGGCAGTATGAGATGATTTTAGAACACTAATCTATCCCTCACAGCAGCAGCAGGAACCTCTCCATATAGCAGTATGAGATGATTTTAGAACACTAATCTGTCCCTCACACCAGCAGCAGGAACCTCTCCCTATACCAGTATGAGATGATTTTAGAACATTAATCTGTCCCTCACACCAGCAGCAGGAACCTCTCCCTTTACCAGTATGAGATGATTTTAGAACATTAATCTGTCCCTCACACCAGCAGCATGAACCTCTCCCTATAGCAGTATGAGATGATTTTAGAAAACTAATCTATCCCTCACAGCAGCAGCAGGAACCTCTCCCTATAGCAGTATGAGAGTATTTTAGAACACTAATCTGTCCCTCACAGCAGCAGCAGGAACCTCTCCCTTTAGCAGTATGAGATGATTTTAGAATGCTAATCTATCCCTCACACCAGCACCGGGAAGGAACATCTCCCTATAGCAGTATGAGATTATTTTAAAACACTTATCTGTCCCTCACACCAGCAGTAGGAACCTCTCCCTATACCAGTATGAGATGATTTTAGAACATTAATCTGTCCCTCACAGCTGCAGCAGGAACCTTTCCCTATGCCAGTATGATCTGATTTTAGAACACTAATCTGTCCCTCACAGCAGCAGCAGAAACCTCTCCCTAGAGCAGTATGAGATGATTTTAGAAAGCTAATCTATCCCTCACAAGAGCATCAGGATGGAACGTCTCCGTACAAGAGTATGAGATGATTTTAAAACACTATTCTATCCCTCACGGCAGCAGCAGGAACCTCTCCCTATAGCAGTATGAGATGATTTTAGCACGCTAATCTAACCCTCACACAAGCACCAGGTAGGAACCTCTCCCTAGAGCCGTATGAGATGATTTTAGAACATTAATCTGTCCCTCACAGCAGCAGCAGGAACCTCTCCCTATAGAAGTAAGAGATGATTTTAGAACACTAATCTGTCCCTCACACCAGAAGAAAGAACCTCTCCCTATACCAGTATGAGATGATTTTAGAACATTAATCTGTCCCTCACACTAGCAGCAGGAACCTCTCCCTACACCAGTATGATATGATTTTAAAACACTAATCTGTCCCTCGCACCAGTAGCAGGAACCTCTCCTATAGCAGTATGAGATGATTTAAGAACACTAATCTGTCCCTCACAGCAGCAGCAGGAACCTTTCCCTATACCAGTATGATATAATTTTAGAACACTAATCTGTCCCTCACAGCAGCAGCAGGAAAATCACCCTATAGCAGTATGAGATGATTATAGATGATTAATCTGTCTCTCACAGCAGCAGCAGGAATTTCTCCCTATAACAGTACGATATGATTTTAGAACAATTATCTGTCCCTCACACCAGCAGCAGGAACCTCTCCCTATAGCAGTATGAGACTATTTTAGAATGCTAATCTATACCTAACACAAGCACCAGGAAGGAACCTCTCCCTATGGCAGTATGAGATGATTTTAGAACACTAATCTATCCCTCAAAGCAGCAGCAGGAACCACTCCCTATAGCAGTATGAGATGATTTTGGAACACTAATCTGTCCCTCACACCAGCAGCAGGAACCTCTCCCTATACCAGTATGAGATGATTTTAGAAGATTAATCTGTCCCTCACAGCAGCAGCAGGAACCTCTCCCTACACCAGTATCATATGATTTTACAACACTAATCTGTCCCTCACACCAGCATCAGGAACTTCTCCATATAGCAGTATGAGATGATTTTAGAAAACTAATCTATTCCTCACAGCAGCAGCAGGAACCTATCCCTATAGCAGTATGCAATGATTTTAGAACACTAATCTGTCCCTCACAGCAGCAGCGGGAACCTCTCCCTTTAGCAGTATGAGATGATTTTAGAATGCTAATCTATCCCTCACAAAAGCACCGCAAAGGGACATCTCCCTATAGCAGTATGAGATTATTTTAAAACACTAATCTATCCCTCACAGCAGCAGCAGGAACTACTCCCTATAGCAGTAGAAGATGATTTTAGAACACTAATCTGTCCATCACAGCAGCAGCAACAGCAGCAATCTCTCCCTATAGCAGTATGCAATGATTTTAGAATGCTAATCTATCCCTCACACCAGCACAGGGAACCTCTCCCTATAGCAGTATGAGTTTATTTTAAAACATTAATTTATCCCTCACAGCAACAGCCGGAACCTCTCCCTATAGCAGTATGATATGATTTTAGAACATTAATCTGTCCCTCACAGCAGCAGCAGGAACCTCTCCCTATACCAGTATGATATGATTTTAGAACACTAATCTGTCCCTCACACCAGCAGCAGGAACCTCTCCCGAGAGCATTATGAGATGATTTTAGAACGCTAATCTATCACTCACAAGATCATCAGGCAGGAACCTCTCTCTAAAGCAGTATGAGATAATTTTAGAACACTAATCTATCCCTCACAGCAACAGCAGGAACATCACCCTATAGCAGTATTAGATGATTTTAGAACACTAATCTGTCCCTAACACCAGCAGCAGGAACCTCTCCCTATACTAGTATGAGATGATTTTTGAACACTAATCTGTCCCTCACACCAGCAGCAGGAAAACCTACCTATACTAGTATGAGATGATTTTAGAACATTAATCTGTCCCTCACGGCAGCAGCAGGAACCTCTCCCTGTAGCAGTATGATATGATTTTAGAACACTAATCTGTCCCTCACACCAGCAGCAGGAACCTCTCCCTATAGCAGTATGAGATCATTTTAGAACACTAATCTGTCCCTTGCAGCAGCAGCAGGAACCTTTCCCTAAACCAGTATGAGATAATTTTAGAACACTAATCTGTCCCTCGCAGCAGCAGCAGGAACATTTCCCTAAACCAGTATGATATGATTTTAGAACACTAATCTGTCCCTCACACCAGCAGCAGGAACCTCTCCCTATAGCAGTATGATATGATTTTAGAACATTAATCTGTCCCTCACAGCAGTAGCAGGAACCTCTCCCTATACCAGTATGATATGATTTTAGAACACTAATCTGTCCCTCGCAGCAGCAGCAGGAACATTTCCCTAAACCAGTATGATATGATTTTAGAACACTAATCTGTCCCTCACACCAGCAGCAGGAACCTCTCCCTATACCATTATTAGATGATTTTAGAAGGCTAATCTATCCCTCACACCAGCACCAGGAAGGAACCTCTCCCTATAGCAGTATGAGATGATTTTAGAACACTAATCTATCCCTCACAGCAGCAGCAGGAACTACTCCCTATAGCAGTATCAGATGATTTTAGAACACGAATCTGTCCCTCGCAGCAGCAGCAGGAACCTCTCACTAGACCAGTATGATATGATTTTAGAAAGCAAATCTGTCCCTCACACCAGCAGCAGGAACCTCTCCCTGTGGCAGTATGAGATGATTTTAGAACACTAATCTATCCCTCACAGCAGCAGCAGGAACCTCTCCCTATAGCAGTATGAGATTAATTTAGAACACTAATCTGTCACTCACACCAGCTGCAGGAACCTCTCCCTATACCAGTATGAGATGATTTTACAACACTAATCTGTCCCTCACACCAGCATCAGGAACTTCTCCATATAGCAGTATGAGATGATTTTAGAAAACTAATCTATTCCTCACAGCAGCAGCATGAACCTATCCCTATAGCAGTATGAGATGATTTTAGAACACTAATCTGTCCCTCACAGCAGCAGCAGGAACCTCTCCCTTTAGCAGTATGAGATGATTTTAGAATGCTAATCTATCCCTCACAAAAGCACTGCGAAGGGACATCTCCCTATAGCAGTATGAGATTATTTTAAAACACTAATCTATCCCTCACAGCAGCAGCAGGAACTACTCCCTATAGCAGTAGGAGATGATTTTAGAACACTAATCTGTCCATCACAGCAGCAGCAGCAGCAGTAGCAACCTCTCCCTATAGCAGTATGCGATGATTTTAGAATGCTAACCTATCCCTCACACCAGCACAGGGAACCTCTCCCTATAGCAGTATGAGTTTATTTTAAAACACTAATTTATCCCTCACAAGAGCAACAGCCGGAACCGCTCCCTATAGCAGTATGATATGATTTTAGAACATTAATCTGTCCCTCACAGCAGTAGCAGGAACCTCTCCCTATACCAGTATGATATGATTTTAGAACACTAATCTGTCCCTCGCAGCAGCAGCAGGAACATTTCCCTAAACCAGTATGATATGATTTTAGAACACTAATCTGTCCCTCACACCAGCAGCAGGAACCTCTCCCTATACCATTATTAGATGATTTTAGAAGGCTAATCTATCCCTCACACCAGCACCAGGAAGGAACCTCTCCCTATACCAGTATGAGATGATTTTACAACACTAATCTGTCCCTCACACCAGCATCAGGAACTTCTCCATATAGCAGTATGAGATGATTTTAGAAAACTAATCTATTTCTCACAGCAGCAGCATGAACCTATCCCTATAGCAGTATGAGATGATTTTAGAACACTAATCTGTCCCTCACAGCAGCAGCAGGAACCTCTCCCTTTAGCAGTATGAGATGATTTTAGAATGCTAATCTATCCCTCACAAAAGCACTGCGAAGGGACATCTCCCTATAGCAGTATGAGATTATTTTAAAACACTAATCTATCCCTCACAGCAGCAGCAGGAACTACTCCCTATAGCAGTAGGAGATGATTTTAGAACACTAATCTGTCCATCACAGCAGCAGCAGCAGCAGCAGCAGCAACCTCTCCCTATAGCAGTATGCGATGATTTTAGAATGCTAACCTATCCCTCACACCAGCACAGGGAACCTCTCCCTATAGCAGTATGAGTTTATTTTAAAACACTAATTTATCCCTCACAAGAGCAACAGCCGGAACCTCTCCCTATAGCAGTATGATATGATTTTAGAACATTAATCTGTCCCTCACAGCAGTAGCAGGAACCTCTCCCTATACCAGTATGATATGATTTTAGAACACTAATCTGTCCCTCACACCAGCAGCAGGAACCTCTCCCGAGAGCATTATGAGATGATTTTAGAACGCTAATCTATCACTCACAAGATCATCAGGCAGGAACCTCTCTCTAAAGCAGTATGAGATAATTTTAGAACACTAATCTATCCCTCACAGCAACAGCAGGAACATCACCCTATAGCAGTATGAGATGATTTTAGAACACTAATCTGTCCCTCACACCAGCAGCAGGAATCTCTCCCTATAGCAGTATGATATGATTTTAGAACACTAATCTGTCCCTCACACCAGCAGCAGGAACCTCTCCCTATAGCAGTATGAGATAATTTTAGAACACTAATCTGTCCCTTGCAGCAGCAGCAGGAACCTTTCCCTAAACCGGTATGAGATCATTTTAGAACACTAATCTGTCCCTCGCAGCAGCAGCAGGAACCTTTCCCTAAACCAGTATGATATGATTTTAGAACACTAATCTGTCCCTCACACCAGCAGCAGGAACCTCTCCCTATACCCTTATTAGATTATTTTAGAAGGCTAATCTATCCCTCACAACAGCACCAGGAAGGAACCTCTCCCTATAGCAGTATGAGATGATTTTAGAACACTAATCCATCCCTCACAGCAGCAGCAGGAACTACTCCCTATAGAAGTATCAGATGATTTTAGAACACTAATCTGTCCCTCGCAGCAGCAGCAGGAACCTCTCACTAAACCAGTATGATATGATTTTAGAAAGCAAATCTGTCCCTCGCACTAGCAGCAGGAACCTCTCCCTGTGGCAGTATGAGATGATTTTAGAACACTAATCTATCCCTCACAGCAGCACCAGGAACCTCTCCCTATAGCAGTATGAGATTAATTTAGAACACTAATCTGTCCCTCACACCAGCAGCAGGAACCTCTCCCTATACCAGTATTAGATGATTTTAGAACATTAATCTGTCCCTCACAGCAGCAGCAGGAACCTCTCCCTATACCAGTATGATATGATTTTTGAACACTAATCTGTCCCTCGCAGCAGAAGCAGGAACCTTTACCTATGCCAGTATGATATGATTTTTGAACACTAATCTGTCCCTCACACCAGCAGCAGGAACCTCTCCCTATAGCAGTATGAGATTATTTTAGTACACTAATCTATCTCTCACAGCAGCAGCAGGAACCTCTCCCTATAGCAGTATGAGATGATTTTAGAACACTGATCTATCGCTCACAGCAGCTGCAGGAACCTCTCCCTATAGCAGTATGAGATGATTTTAGAACACTAATCTGTCCCTACCACAAGCAGCAGAAACCTCTCCCTATAGCAGTATGAGATGATTGTAGATCATTAATCTGTCTCTCACAGCAGCAGCAGGAATTTCTCCCTATAACAGTATGATATGATTTTAGAACACTAATCTGCCCCTCACACCAGCAGCAGGAACCTCTCCCTATACCAGTATGAGATGATTTTAGAACATTAATCTGTCCCTCACAGCAGCAGCAGGAACCTCTCCCTACACCAGTATGATATGATTTTACAACACTAATCTGTTCCTCACACCAGCAGCAGGATCCTCTCCCTATAGCAGTATGAGATGATTTTAGAAAACTAATCTATCTCTCACAGCAGCAGCAGGAACCTCTCCCTATAGCAGTATGAGATGATTTTAGAACACTAATCTGTCCCTCACAGCAGCAGCAGGAACCTCTCCCTTTAGCAGTATGAGATGATTTTAGAATGCTAATCTATCCCTCACACCAGCACCGGGAAGGAACATCTCCCTATAGCAGTATGACATTTTTTTAAAACACTTATCTGTCCCTCACACCAGCAGTAGGAAACTCTCCATATACCAGTATGAGATGATTTTAGAACATTAATCTGTCCCTCACAGCTGCAGCAGGAACCTCTCCCTATGCCAGTATGATCTGATTTTAGAACACTAATCTGTCCCTCACAGCAGCAGCATAAACCTCTCCCTAGAGCAGTATGAGATGATTTTAGAAAGCTAATCTATCCCTCACAAGAGCATCAGGTTGGAACGTCTCCCTACAACAGTATGAGATGATTTTAAAACACTATTCTATCCCTCACGGCAGCAGCAGGAACCTGTCCCTATAGCAGTATGAGATGATTTTAGAACGCTAATCTAACCCTCACACCAGCACCAGGTAGGAACCTCTCCCTAGAGCAGTATGAGATGATTTTAGAATACTAATCTGTTCCTCACAGCAGCAGCAGGAACCTCTCCCTATATAAGTATGAGATGATTTTAGAACACTAATCTGTCCCTCACACCAGAAGAAAGAACCTCTCCCTATACCAGTATGAGATGATTTTAGAACATTAATCTGTCCCTCACACTAGCAGCAGGAACCTCTCTCTACACCAGTATGATATGATTATAAAACACTGATCTGTCCCTCGCACCAGTAGCAGGAACCTCTCCTATAGCAGTATGAGATGATTTAAGAACACTAATCTATCCCTCACAGCAGCAGCAGGAACCTCTCCCTGTAGCAGTATGAGATTATTTTAGAACACTAATCTGTCCCTCAAAGCAGCAGCAGGAACCTTTCACTATACCAGTATGATATAATTTTAGAACACTAATCTGTCCCTCACACCAGCAGCAAGAACCTCTCCTTATACCAGTATAAGATGATTTTAGAACACTAATCTATCCCTCACAAGAGCATCAGGAAGGAACCGCTCCCTATAGCAGTATGAGATGATTTTAGAACACTAATCTATCCCTCACAGTTGCAGCAGGAACCTCTCCCTAGACCAGTACAATATGATTTTAGAACACTAATCTGTCCCTCACACCAGCAGCAGTAATCTCTCCCTATAGAAGTATCAGATGATTTTAGTACACTAATCGATCTCTCACACCAGCAGCAAGAACCTCTCCCTATAGCAGTATTAGATGATTTTAGAACACTAATCTGTCCCTCACACCAGCAGCAGGAACCTCTCCCTACACCAGTATGAGATGATTTTAGAACATTAATCTGTCCCACACAGCAGCAGGAGGAACCTCTCCCTCTACCAGTATGATATGATTTTAGAACACTAATCTGTCCCTCACACCAGCAGCAGAAACCTCTCCCTATAGCAGTATGAGATGATTTTAGAACGCTAATCTATTGCTCACACTAGCACCAGGAACCTCTCCCTATCGCAGTATGAGATGATTTTAGAACACTAATCTGTCCCTCACAGCAGCAGAAGGAACCTTTCCCTATACCAATATGATATGAATTTAGAACACTATTCTGTCCCTCACACCAGCAGTAGGAACCTATCCCCATAGCAGTATGAGATGATTTTAGAATGCTAATATATTACTCACACCAGCACCAGGAAGGAACCTCTCCCTATAGCAGTATGGGATGATTTTAGAAAACCAATCTATCCCTCACAGCAGCAGCAGGAACTACTCCCTATAGTAGTATGAGAT
Source organism: Glandirana rugosa (assembly GCA_018402905.1). Taxonomy (NCBI): domain Eukaryota; kingdom Metazoa; phylum Chordata; class Amphibia; order Anura; family Ranidae; genus Glandirana; species Glandirana rugosa. The sequence goes on from BLSH010109980.1 coordinate 1,050,326, forward strand.
AATTTTAGAACACCTTTCTGTCCCTCACAGAAGCAGCAGGAACCTCTCCCTATAGCAGTATGAGATGATATTAGAACGCTAATCTATCCCTCACACGAGCACCGGTAAGGAACCTCTCACTATAGCAGTATGAAATTATTTTAAAAAACACTAATCTATCCCTCACACCAGCAGCAGGAACCTCTCCCTATAGCAGTATGAGATGATTTTAGAATGCTAATCTATCCCTCACACCAGCACCAGGAAGGAACCTCTCCCTATAGCAGTATGAGATGATTTTAGAACACTAATCTGTCCCTCACACCAGCAACAGGAACCTCTCCCTTTAGCAGTATGAGATGATTTTAGAACGCTAATCTATCACTCACACCAGCAACGGGAAGGACCTATCCCTATAGCGTTATGAGATATTTTTAAAACACTAATCTATCCCTAACAGCAGGAGCAGGAACCTCTCCCTATACTAGTATGATATGATTTTAGAACACTAATCTGTCCCTCACACCAGCAGCAGGTACCTCTCCCTATATCAGCATGATATGATTTTAGAACACTAATCTGTCCCTCCCAGCAGCAGCAGGAACCTCTCCCGAGAGCAGGATGAGATGATTTTAGAACGCTAATCTATCCCTCACAAGAACATCAGGAAGGAACCTTTTATAGCACTGATCGCTGTATAAATGCCAATGGTCCCAAAAAAGTGTCAAAATGTTCCGACATGTCTGCTGAAATATCGCAGGACCGCTAAAAATTGCAGATCGCCGCCATTATTAGTAAAAAATAAAAAAAAAATAAAAACCCCAACAATGAATTCTCATCATCCGTAAACGCGACCACTTTTGCGCAAACCAATCAATAAACACAGATTGCGATTTTTTTTATCGCAAATATGATGAAGAATATAAATTGGCCAAAAACTGTAAAAAAAAATGTTTTTTTATATTTTTTTTTTTGGATTTGTATTTTAGCAAAAAGTAAGAAATTAGGTTTTTTTTGCAAAATTGTCGCTCTTCTTTTGTTTATAGCGGCGATCAGAAATGACGCAGAGGTGATCAAATACCACCAAAAGAAAGCTCTGTTTGTGGGAAAAAAAGGGCGCAAATTTCGTTTGGGTACAACGTCGCACGACCGCGCAATTGTCAGTTAAAGCGACGCAGTGCCGAATCGCAAAAAGGGCTCCGGTCCTAAAGCTGGAAATCCTTCCGGTCCTTAAGTGGTTAATCTGTCCCTCACAGCAGAAGCAGGAACCTCTCCCTATACCAGTATGATATTATTTTAGAACACTAATCTGTCCCTCACACCAGCAGCAGGAACCTCTTCCTATAGCAGTATGAGATGATTTTTAGAATGCTAATCTATCTCTCACACCAGCACCAGGAAGGAACCTCTCCCTATATCAGTATGAGATAATTTTAGAACATTAATCTGTCCCTCACACCAGCAGCAGGAATCTCTCCCTATAGCAGTATGAGATGATTTTAGAACATCATTCTGTCCCTCACACCAGCAGCAGTAACCTCTCCCTATAGCAGTACGAGATGATTTTAGCAATCTAAACTATCCCTCACACAAGCACCAAGGAACCTTTCCCTATACCAGTATGATATGATTTTAGAACACTAATCTGTCCCTCACCCCAGCAGTAGGAACCTCTACCCATAGCAGTATGAGATGATTTTAGAACACTAATCTATACCTCACAGCAGCAGCAGGAACTACTCCCTATAGCAGTATGAGATCATTTTAGAACACTAATCTGTCCCTCACAGCAGCAGCAGGAACCTCTCCCTATAGCAGTATGAGATGATTTTAGAACGCTAATCTGTCCCTCACACCAGCACCGGGAAGGACCTCTCCCTATAGCGTTATGAGATTTTTTTAAAACACTAATCTATCCCTCAAAGAAGCAGCAGGAACCTCTCCCTATATCAGTATGACATGATTTTAGAACACTAATCTTTTCCTCACAGCAGCAGCAGGAACATCTCCCTATAGCAGAATGAGATGATTTTAGAACACTAATCTATCCCTCACAGCAGCAGCAGGAACTACTCCCTATAGCAGTATGATATGATTTTAGAACATTCATCTGTCCCTCGCAGCAGGAGCAGGAACCTCTCCCTATACCAGTATGATATTATTTTAGAACACTACTCTGTCTCTCACACCAGCAGCAGGAACCTCTTCCTATTGCAGTATGAGATGATTTTTAGAATGCTAATCTATCCCTCACACCAGCACCAGGAAGGAACCTCTTCCTATATCAGTATGACATGATTTTATAACACTAATCTTTTCCTCACAGCAGCAGCAGGAATCTCTCCCTATAGCAGTATGAGATGATTTTAGAACACTAATCTGTCCCTCACAGCAGCAGCAGGAACCTCTCCCTTTAGCAGTATGAGATGATTTTAGAACGCTAATCTATCCCTCACACCAGCACCGGGAAAGACCTCTCCCTATAGCGTTATGAGATTTTTTTAAAACACTAATCTAACCCTCACAACAGCTGCAGGAACCTCTCCCTATAGCAGTATGATATGATTTTAGAACACAAATCTGTCGCTCACACCAGCAGCAGGAACCTCTCCCTATACCAGTATGAGATCATTTTAGAACATTAATCTGTCCCTCACAGCAGCAGCAGGAACCTCTCCCTATATCAGCATGATATGATTTTAGAACACTAATCTGTCCCTCCCAGCAGCAGCAGGAACCTCTCCCGAGAGCAGGATGAGATGATTTTAGAACGCTAATCTATCCCTCAAAAGGGCATCAGGAAGGAACTTTTCCCTATAGCAGTATGAGAGGATTTTAGAACACTAATCTATCCCTCACTGCAGCAGCAGGTACCTCTCCATAAAGCAGTATGAGATGGTTTTGGAACACTAATCTGTCCCTCACAGCTGCAGCAGGAACATCTCCCTAGATCAGTATGATATGATTTTAGAACACTAATCTGTCCCTCACACCAGCAACAGAAACCTCTCCCTATAGCAGTATGAGATGATTTTAGAACACTAATCTATCTCTCACAGCAGCAGCAGGAAACTCTCCCTATAGCAGTATGAGATGATTTTAGAACACTAATCTGTCCCTCACAGCAGCAGCAGGAACCTTTCCCTATACCAGTATGATATAATTTTAGAACACTAATCTGTCCCTAACAGCAGCAGCAGGAAAATCTCCCTATAGCAGTATGAGATGATTATAAATCATTAATCTGTCTCTCACAGCAGCAGCAGGAATTTCTCCCTATAACAGTATGAAATAATTTTAGAACAAATATCTGTCCCTCACACCAGCAGCAGGTACATCTCCCTATTGCAGTATGAGACTATTTTAGAATGCTAATCTATACCTAACACAAAGACCAGGAAGGAACCTCTCCCTATGGCAGCATGAGATGATTTTAGAACACTAATCTATCCCTCAAAGCAGCAGCAGGAACCTCTCCCTATAGCAGTATGAGATGATTTTAGCACACTAATCTGTCCCTCACACCAGCAGAAGAAACCTCTCCCTATACCAGTATGAGATGATTTTAGAACATTAATCTGTCCCTCACAGCAGCAGCAGGAACCTCTCCCTACACCAGTATCATATGATTTTACAACACTAATCTGTCCCTCACACCAGCAGCAGGAACTTCTCCCTATAGCAGTATGAGATGATTTTAGAAAACAAATCTATCCCTCAAAGCAGCAGCAGGAACCTCTCCCTATAGCAGTATGAGATGATTTTAGAACACTATTCTGTCCCTCACAGCAGCAGCAGGTACCTCTCCCTTTAGCAGTATAAGATGATTTTAGAATGCTAATCTATCCCTCACACCAGCACCGGGAAGGGACATCTCCCTATAGCAGTATGAGATTATTTTAAAACACTAATCTATGCCTCACAGCAGCAGCAGGAACTACTCCCCATAGCAGTAGGAGATGATTTTAGAACACTAATATGTCCATCACAGCAGCAGCAGCAACCTCTCCCTATAGCAGTATGCAATCATTTTAGAATGCTAATCTATCCCTCACACCAGCACAGGGAACCTCTCCCTATAGCAGTATGAGTTTATTTTAAAACACTAATTTATCCCTCACAGCAACAGCCGGAACCTCTCCCTATAGCAGTATGTTAAGATTTTAGAACATTAATCTGTCCCTCACAGCAGCAGCAGCAGGAACCTCTCCCTATACCAGTATGATATGTTTTTAGAACACTAATCTGTCCCTCACACCAACAACAGGAACCTCTCCCGAGAGCATTATGAGATGATTTTAGAACGCTAATCTATCCCTCACAAGAGCATCAGGCAGGAACCTCTCCCTATAGCAGTATGAGATAGTTTTAGAACACTAATCTATCCCTCACAGCAACAGCAGGAACATCACCCTATAGCAGTATGAGATGATTTTTGAACACTAATCTGTCCCTCACACCAGCAGCAGGAAAACCTCCCTATACTAGTATGAGATGATTTTAGAACATTAATCTGTCCCTCACAGCAGCAGCAGGAACCTTTCCCTAAACCAGTATGATATGATTTTAGAACACTAATCTGTCCCTCACACCAGCAGCAGGAACCTCTCCCTATACCAGTATGAGATGATTTTAGAAGGCTAATGTATCTCTCACACCAGCACCAGGAAGGAACCTCTCCCTATAGCAGTATGAGATGATTTTAGAACACAAATCTGTCCTTCACACCAGCAGCAGGAAACTCTCCCTATACCAGTATGAGATGATTTTAGAACATTAATCTGTCCATCACAGCAGCAGCAGGAACCTCTCCCTATACCAGTATGATATGATTTTAGGGCACTAATCTGTCCCTCACACCAGCAGCAGGAACCTCTCCCTATAGCAGTATGAGATGATTTTTGAAATCTAATCTATCCTTAACACCAGCACCAGGAAGGAAACTCTCCCTATAGCAGTATGAGATGATTTTAGAACACAAATCTATCCCTCAGAGAAGCAGCAGGAACCTCTCCCTAGAGCAGTATGAAATTATTTTAGAACACTAATCTGTCCTACACTCCAGCAGCAGGAACCTCTCCCTATAACCGTAAGAGATGAATTTAGAACATTAATCTTTCCCTCACAGCAGCAGCAGGTACCTCTCCTTATACTAGTATGATATGATTTTAGAACACTAATCTGTCCCTCACACCAGCAGCAGGAACCTCTCCCTATAGCAGTATGAGATGATTTTAGAAAGGTAATCTATATCTCACAACAGCACCAGGAAGGATCCTCTCCCTATATCAGTATGATATGATTTAAGAACACTAATCTATCCCTCACAGCAGCAAAAGGAACCTCTCACTATAGCAGTATGATACGATTTTAGAACACTATTCTGTCCCTCACACCAGCAGCAAGAAACTCTCCCTATGGCAGTATGAGATGATATTAGAATGCTAATCTATCCCTCACACCAGCACCAGGAAGGAACCTCTCCCTATAGCAGTATGAGAAGATATTAGAACATGAATCTATCCCTCAAAGCAGTAGCAGGAACCTCTCCCTATAGTAGTACGAGATGATTTTAGAACACTAATCTGTCCCTCACACCAGCAGCAAGAACCTCTCCATAGAGCAGTATGAGATGATTTTAGAACGCTAATATATCCCACATGCCAGCACCAGGAAGGAACCTCTCCCTATATCAGTATAAGATGATCTTAGAATAGTAATCTATCCCTCACAGCAGCAGAAGGAACCTCTCCCTATAGCAGTATGATATGATTTTAGAACACAAATCTTTCCCTTACACCAGCAGCAGGAACCTCTCGCTATACCAGTATGATATGATTTTAGAACACTAATCTGTCCCTCACAGCAGTAGCAGGAACCTCTCCTTATAACAGTATGAGATGATTTTAGAACACTAATCTGTCCCTCACACCAGCAGCAGGAACCTCTCCCTATACCAGTATGAGGTGATTTTAGAACTCTAATCTGTCCCTCACACCAGCAGCAGGAACCTCTCCCTATAGTTGTATGAGATGATTTTAGAACGCTAATCTATCCCTCACACCAGCACCAGGAAGGAACCTCTCCCTATAGCACTATGAGATGATTGTAGAACACCAATCTATTCCTCATAGCAGCAGCAGGAACCTCTCCATATAGCAGTATGAGATGATTTTAGAACATTAATCTGTGCTTAATAGCAGCACCAGGAACTGCTCCCTATACCAGTATGATATCATTTTAGAACACTAATCTGTTCCTCACAGCAGCAGCAGGAACCTCTCCCTATAGCAGTATGAAATGATTTTAGAACACAAATCTGTCCTTCACACCAGCAGCAGGAACCTTTCCCTATACTAGTATGAGATGATTTTAGAACATTAATCTGTCCATCACAGCAGCAGCAGGAACCTCTCCCTATACCAGTATGATATGATTTTAGAACACAAATCTGTCCCTCACAGCAGCAGCAGGAACCTCTCCCTATACCAATATGAGATAATTTTAGAACACTAATCTGTTCCTCACAGCAGCAGCAGGAACCTCTCCCTATAGCAGTATGAAATGATTTTAGAACACAAATCTGTCCTTCACACCAGCAGCAGGAACCTCTCCCTATACCAGTATGAGATGATTTTAGAACATTAATCTGTCCCTCACAGACGCAGCAGGAACCTCTCCCTATACCATTATGATATGAAATTAGGACACTAATCTGTCCCTCACACCAGCAGCAATAACCTCTCAATATAGCAGTATGAGATGATTTTGGAACGCCAATCTATCCCTCACACGCGTATCAAGAAGGAACCTCTCCATATAGCCGTATGAGTTGATTTTAGAACACTATTCTATCCCTCACAGCAGCAGCAGGAACCTCTCCCTAGAGCAGTAGGATATGATTTTAGAATGCTAATCTATCCCTCACACCAGCACCAGGAAGGAACCTCTCCCTATAGCAGTATGAGATAATTTCACAACCCTAATCTATCCCTCACAGAAGCAGTAGGAACCTCTCACTATAGCAGTATGAGATGATTTTAGAACACTAATCTGTCCCTCACAACAGCAGCAAGAACCTCTCCCTATAGCAGTATGAGATGATTTTAGAACGCTAATCTATCCCTCACACGAGAACCGGTAAGGAACCTCTCCCTATATCAGTGTGAGATGATTTTAGAATAGTTATCTATGCCTCACAGCAGCAGAGGGAACCTCTCCATATAGCAGTATGAGATGATTTTAGAACACTAATCTGTCCCTCTCAGCAGCAGCAGGAACCTCTCCCAATACCAGAATGATATGATTTTAGAACACTAATCTGTCCCTCACCGCAGCAGCAGGGACCTCTCCCTATAACAGTATGAGATGATTTTAGAACGCTAATTTATCCCTTTACACCAGCACCAGAAAGGAACCTCTCCCTATTGCACTATGAGATGATTTTAGAACACCAATCTATTCTGCACAGCAGCAGCAGGAACCTCTCCCTATAGCAGTATGAGATGATTTTAGAACACTAATCTGTCCCTCATAGCAGCAGCAGGAACTGCTCCCTATACCAGTATGATATGATTTTAGAACACTAATCTGTCCCTCACAGCAGCAGCAGGAACCTCTCCCTATAGCAGTATGAAATTATTTTAGAACATAAATCTGTCCATCACACCAGCAGCAGGAACCTCTCCCTATACCAGTATGAAGTGATTTTAGAACATTAATCTGTCCCTCACAGAGGCAGCAGGAACCTTTCCCTATACCAGTATGATATGATTTTAGGGCACTAATCTGTCCCTCACACCAGCAGCAGGAACCTCTCCCTATAGCAGTATGAGATAATTTTTGAAAGCTAATCTATCCTTAACACCAGCACCAGAAAGAACCTCTCCCTATACCGGTATGAGATGATTTTAGAACACGAATCTATCCCTCAGAGAAGCAGCAGGAACCTCTCCCTAGAGCAGTAGGAAATAATTTTAAAACACTAATCTGTCCTTCACTCCAGCAGCAGGAACCTCTCCTTATACCAGTATGAGATGATTTTAAAACATTAATCTGTCCCTCATACCAGCAGCAGGAACCTCTCCATAGAGCAGTATGAGATGATTTTAGAATAGTAATCTATCTCTCACAGCAGCAGAATGAACCTCTCCCTATAGCAGTATGAGATGATTTTAGAACACTAATCTGTTCCTCACAGCAGCAACAGGAACCTCTCGCTATACCAGTATGATATGATTTTAGAACACTAATCTGTCCCTCATAGCAGCAGCAGGAACCTCTCCCTATAACAGTATGAGATGATTTTAGAACACTAATCTGTCCCTCACACCAGCAGCAGGAACCTCTCCCTATACCAGTATGAGGTGATTTTAGAACTCTAATCTGTCCCTCACACCAGCAGCAGGAACCTCTCCCTGTAGCTGTATGAGATGATTTTAGAATGCTATTCTATCCCTCACACCAGCACCAGGAAGGCACCTCTCCCTATAGCACTATGAGATGATTTTAGAACACCAATCTATTCCTCACAGCAGCAGCAGGAACCTCTCCCCATAGCAGTATGAGATGATTTTAGAACACTAATCTGTGCCTCATAGCAGCAGTAGGAACTGCTCCCTATACCAGTATGATATAATTTTAGGACACTAATCTGATATGATATGATTTTAGGGCATTAATCTGTCCCTCACACCAGCATTAGAAACCTCTCCCTATAGCAGTATGAGATGATTTTTGAAAGCTAATCTATCCTTAACAACAGCACCAGGAAGGAACCTCTCCCTATATCAGTATGATATGATTTTAGAACACTAATCGATCCCTCACAGCAGCAACAGGAACCTCTCACTATAGCAGTATGATATGTTATTAAAACATTAATCTGTCCCTCACAGCAGCAGCATTAACCTCTCCCTATAGCAGTATGATATGATTTTAGAACACTAATCTGTCCCTCATAGCAGCAGCAGGAACCTCTCCCTATAACAGTATGAGATGATTTTAGAACAGTAATCTGTCCCTTACACCAGCAGCAGGAACCTCTCCCTATGCCAGTATGAGGTGATTTTAGAACTCTAATCTGTCCCTCACACCAGCAGCAGGAACCTCTCCCTATAGCTGTATGAGATGATTTTAGAACGCTAATCTATCCCTCACACCAGCACCAGGAAGGCACCTCTCCCTATAGCACTATGACATGATTTTAGAACACCAATCTATTCCTCACAGCAGCAGCAGGAACCTCTCCCCATAGCAGTATGAGATGATTTTAGAACACTAATCTGTGCCTCATAGCAGCAGCAGGAACTGCTCCCTATACCAGTATGATATAATTTTAGAACACTAATCTGTCCCTCACAGCAGCAGCAGGAACCTTTCCCTATAGCAGTATGAAATGATTTTAGAACACAAATCTGTCCTTCACACCAGCAGCAGGAACCTCTCCCTATACCAATATGAGATGATTTTAGAACATTAATCTGTCCCTCACAGCAGCTGCAGGAACCTCTCCCTATACCAGTATGATATGATTTTAGGGCATTAATCTGTCCCTCATACCAGCATCAGGAACCTCTCCCTATACCAGTATGAGATGATTTTAGAACATTAATCTGTCCCTCACAGCACCAGGAAGGAACCTCTCCCTATATCAGTATGATATGATTTTAGAACATTAATCTGTCCCTCACAGCAGCAGCATTAACCTCTCCCTATAGCAGCATGATATGATTTTAGAACACTATTCTGTCCCTCACACCAGCAGCAGGAACCTCTCCCTATGGCAGTATGAGATTATATTAGAATGCTAATCTATCCCTAAAAACCAGCACCAGGAAGGAACCTCTCCCTATAGCAGTATGAGTAGATTTTAGAACATTAATCTATCCCTCAAAGCAGTAGCAGGAACCTCTCCCTATAGCAGTATGAGATGATTTTAGAACACTACTCTGTCCCTCACACCAGCAGCAGGAACCTCTACCTATACCAGTATGAGATGATTTTAAAACATTAATCTGTCCCTCACAGCAGCAGCAGGAACATCTCCTTATACTAGTATGATATGATTTTAGAACACTATTCTGTCCCTCACACCAGCAGCAGGAACCTCTCCCTATGGCAGTATGAGATGATATTAGAATGCTAATCTATCCCTAAAAACCAGCACCAGGAAGGAACCTCTCCCTATAGCAGTATGATTAGATTTTAGAACATTAATCTATCCCTCAAAGCAGTAGCAGGAACCTCTCCCTATAGCAGTATGAGATGATTTTAGAACACTACTCTGTCCCTCACACCAGCAGCAGGATCCTCTCCCTATAGCAGTATGAGATGATTTTAGAACGGTAATCTATATCTCACACCAGCACCAGGAAGGAACCTCTCCCTATAGCAGTATGTGATGATTTTAGAACAGTAATCTATCCCTCACAGCAGCAGCAGGAACCTCTCCCTATAGCAGTATGAGAGGATTTTAGAACACTAATCTGTCCCTCACAGCAGCAACAGGATCCTCTCCCTATCACAGTATGAGATGATTTTAGAACACTAATCTGTCCCTCACACCAGCAGCAGGAACCTCTCCCTATAGCTGTATGAGATGATATTAGAATGCTAATCCATCCCTAAAAACCAGCACCAGGAAGGAACCTCTCCCTATAGCAGTATGAGTAGATTTTAGAACATTAATCTATCCCTCAAAGCAGTAGCAGGAACCTCTCCCTATAGCAGTACGAGATGATTTTAGAACACTAATCTGTCCCTCACACCAGCAGCAGGAACCTCTCCCTATACCGGTATGAGATGATTTTAGAACATTTATCTGTCCCTCACACCAGCAGCAGTAACCTCTCCATATAGCAGTATGAGATGATTTTAGAATGCCAATCTATCCCTCACACGAGCATAAAGAAGGAACCTCTTCCTATAGCAGTATGAGATGATTTTAGAACACTAATCTCTCCCTCACAGCAGCAGCAGGAACCTCTCCCTAGAGCAGTATGAGATGATTTTAGAACGCTAATCTATCTCTCACACCAGCACCAGGAAGGAACCTCTCCCTATAGCAGTATGAGATGATTTTAAAACACTAATCTATCCCTCACAGCAGCAGCAGGATCCTCTCACTATAGCAGTATTAGATGATTTTAGAACACTAATCTGTCCCTCACAGCAGCAGCAAGAATCTCTACCTATAGCAGCATGAGATAATTTTAGAACGCGATGCTATCCCTCACACGAGCACCGGTAAGGAACCTCTCCCAACAGAAGTATGAGATTATTTTAAAAACACAAATCTATCCCTCACACCAGCAGCAGGAACCTCTCCCTATAGCAGAATGAGATGATTCTAGAACACGAATCTGTCCCTCACAGCAGCAGCAGGAACCTCTCCCTGTACCAATATGAGATGATTTTTTAACATTAATCGGTCCCTCCCAGCAGCAGCAGGAACCTCTCCCTATACCAGTATGATATGGTTTTAGAACACTAATCTGTCCTTCAGAGAAGCAGCAGGAACCTCACCCTAGAGCAGTATTAAATGCTTTTAGAACATTAATCTGTCCCCAACTCCAGCAGCAAGAACCTTTCCCTATAGCAGTATGAAATGATTTTAGAACACTAATCTGTCCCCCACACCAGCAGCAGGAACCTCTCCATAGAGCAGTATGAGATGATTTTAGAACGCTAATCTATCTCTCACACCAGCACCAGGAAGGAACCTCTCCCTATATCAGTATGAGATGATTTTAGAATAGTAATCTATCCCTCACAGCAACAGAAGGAACCTCTCCATATAGCAGTATGAGATGATTTTAGAACACTAATCTGCCCCTCACAGCAGCAGCAGGAACCTCTCCCTATACCAGTATGATATGATTTTAGAACACTAATCTGTCCCTCACAGCAGCAGCAGGAACCTCTCCCTATAACAGTATGAGATGATTTTAGAACACTAATCTCTCCCTCACACCAGCAGCAGGAACCCCTCCCTATACAAGTATGAGGTGATTTTAGAACTCAAATCTGTCCCTCACACCAGCAGCAGGAACCTCTCCCTATAGCTGAATGAGATGATTTTAGAACGCTAATCTATCCCTCACACCAGCACCAGGAAGGAACCTCTCCCTATAGCACTATGAGATGATTTTAGAACACCAATCTATTCCTCACAGCAGCAGCAGGAACCACTCCCTATAGCAGTATGAGATGATTTTAGAACACTAATCTGTCCCTCATAGCAGCAGCAGGAACTGTTCCCTATACCAGTATGATATGATTTTAGAACATTAATCTGTCCCTCACAGCAGCAGCAGGAACCTCTCCCTATAGCAGTATGAAATGATTTTAGAACACAAATCTGTCCTTCACACCAGCAGCAGGAACCTCTCCCTATACCAGTATGAGATGATTTTAGAACATTAAACTGTCCCTCATAGCAGCAGCAGAAACATCTCCCTATACCAGTATGATATGATTTTAGGGCACTAATCTGTCCCTCACACCAGCAGCAGGAACCTCTCCCTATAGCAGTATGAGATGATTTTAGAACACAAATCTATCCCTCAGAGAAGCAGCAGGAACCTCTCCCTAGAGCAGTATGAAATGATTTTAGAACACAAATCTGTCCTTCACGCCAGCAGCAGGAACCTCTCCCTATACCAGTATGAGATGATTTTAAAACATTAATCTGTCCCTCACAGCAGCAGCAGGAACATCACCTTATACTAGTATGATATGATTTTAGAACACGAATCTGTCCCTCACACCAGCAGCAGGATCCTCTCCCTATAGCAGTATGAGATGATTTTAGAACGGTAATCTATATCTCACACCAGCACCAGGAAGGAACCTCTCCCTATAGCAGTATGTGATGATTTTAGAACAGTAATCTATCCCTCACAGCAGCAGCAGGAACCTCTCCCTATAGCAGTATGAGAGGATTTTAGAACACTAATCTGTCCCTCACAGCAGCAACAGGATCCTCTCCCTATCACAGTATGAGATGATTTTAGAACACTAATCTGTCCCTCACACCAGCAGCAGGAACCTCTCCCTATAGCTGTATGAGATGATTTTAGAACGCTAATCTATCCCTCACACCAGCACCAGGAAGGAACCTCTCCTTTTAGCACTATGAGGTGATTTTAGAACACCAATTTATTCCTCACAGCAGCAGCAGTAACCTCTCCCAATAGCAATATAAGATGATTTTAGAACACTAATCTTCCCTCACAGCAGCAGCAGGAACTGCTCCCTATACCAGTATGATATGATTTTAGAACATTAATCTGTCCCTCACAGCAGAAGCAGGAACCTCTCCCTATAGCAGTATGAAATTATTTTAGAACACAAATCTGTCCCTCACACCAGCACCAGGAACCTCTCCCTATAGCAGTATGAGATGATTTTTGAAAGCTAATCTTTCCTTAACACCAGCACCAGGAAGGAACCTCTCCCTATACCAGTATGAGATGATTTTAGAACACCAATCTATTCCTCACAGCAGCAGCAGGAACCACTCCCTATAGCAGTATGAGATGATTTTAGAACACTAATCTGTCCCTCATAGCAGCAGCAGGAACTGCTCCCTATACCAGTATGATATGATTTTAGAACATTAATCTGTCCCTCACAGCAGCAGCAGGAACCTCTCCCTATAGCAGTATGAAATGATTTTAGAACACAAATCTGTCCTTCACACCAGCAGCAGGAACCTCTCCCTATACCAGTATGAGATGATTTTAGAACATTAAACTGTCCCTCATAGCAGCAGCAGAAACATCTCCCTATACCAGTATGATATGATTTTAGGGCACTAATCTGTCCCTCACACCAGCAGCAGGAACCTCTCCCTATAGCAGTATGAGATGATTTTAGAACACAAATCTATCCCTCAGAGAAGCAGCAGGAACCTCTCCCTAGAGCAGTATGAAATGATTTTAGAACACTAATATGTCCTTCACGCCAGCAGCAGGAACCTCTCCCTCTACCAGTATGAGATGATTTTAAAACATTAATCTGTCCCTCACAGCAGCAGCAGGAACATCACCTTATACTAGTATGATATGATTTTAGAACACTAATCTGTCCCTCACACCAGCAGCAGGATCCTCTCCCTATAGCAGTATGAGATGATTTTAGAACGGTAATCTATATCTTACACCAGCACCAGGAAGGAACCTCTCCCTATAGCAGTATGTGATGATTTTAGAACAGTAATCTATCCCTCACAACAGCAGCAGGAACCTCTCCCTATAGCAGTATGAGAGGATTTTAGAACACTAATCTGTCCCTCACAGCAGCAACAGGATCCTCTCCCTATCACAGTATGAGATGATTTTAGAACACTAATCTGTCCCTCACACCAGCAGCAGGAACCTCTCCCTATAGCTGTATGAGATGATTTTAGAACGCTAATCTATCCCTCACACCAGCACCAGGAAGGAACCTCTCCTTTTAGCACTATGAGGTGATTTTAGAACACCAATCTATTCCTCACAGCAGCAGCAGTAACCTCTCCCAATAGCAATATAAGATGATTTTAGAACACTAATCTGTCCCTCACAGCAGCAGCAGGAACTGCTCCCTATACCAGTATGATATGATTTTAGAACATTAATCTGTCCCT
>BLSH010109980.1:1068462-1081194 GCA_018402905.1 Glandirana rugosa
AAAAAAAAAATATCCAAAAGTGTTATAGTGGGGGGGGGGGGGTAAGGTGGAACTTCCCTATTTAGGTGATGTTTTTCTTTAAGTATAAAGTAGTATTAGGCACCTTATGGTGTACTTTTTAATTCATTATTGTGCTGTCAGGGAAATAGCTGTAGAGATAGCGATCCTGCCAGCAATCATAATGGATGCCATTGACGAATCCCAGTGCGCATGTGCGGTCGGCTGAATCTGCGTTTGCATCTGCGCGCACGCCCATGCACAACGTGACAGGAGGGAACTTCACCTGGGCTATAAAAGGACTATAACTGCCTGACTCAAGTGCTGGATTATCGTCAGCTCTTCTGCGTTCCTGAAGCCTGTATCCGTGCTTGATTCCTGTTGTGACCTGGCTTGTTCTGACCTGCTACCTACTCTCCTGGATTATCCCTCGGCTTGTACTTCTGACCATCC
Organism: Glandirana rugosa; assembly: GCA_018402905.1. Classification (NCBI taxonomy): domain Eukaryota; kingdom Metazoa; phylum Chordata; class Amphibia; order Anura; family Ranidae; genus Glandirana; species Glandirana rugosa. The sequence goes on from BLSH010109980.1 coordinate 1,068,913, forward strand.
ATCTGCCTATCTACTTGTGTTTGACCCTCGGCTTGTTGTAAGGACTTTGCTTTGCCTGATTCCCTGTGTATGACCCCAGCTTGCCTTACGGACTCCGCTCCTGCTTGATCCACTGTGTATGACTCCGGCATACCATTTGGATGCTGTCTCTGCCTGAACCACTGTGTTTGACCCTCAGCCTGCTCAGCGGTCTCTGCCTTGCCTGGGTATTGAAACTGGGCCTTCAGCTTATACCCAAGGGCTTATTGTCTCTACCTGTCGGTCCTCAAACACCTGTTCGGGTGAGCCTACAGACATTGAGCGACCTGCTGCACCTTCCTGCTGTGGTGACCCTCTTCCAGGCCTTTACTACTGCTGCCATACACCAATGTTTCTGGAGTTCCTGTACATCTGTTCCAGGTCACAGTCATTGCCTCCTGCACCTGACTGGCTATCCAGTTCCTGTCAGCGACCTGTGCTTCTTTGTGTCTCTGTCTCACCCTCAGGGGTATAGCCACAAAGGGAGCCACTCTCTGCACTTGGCTTTGGATCAGGTATGTGACAGGTGCCCTCCTGCATTTCTCAATATTTGTATTTGCATAGCATTAGCATTAAAGAAAACGCAACCAATGAAACATGTAGGGCGGAGCCATGCTCATGATGTCATTTCCAGTGGCATTACTTCTGCTACAGTCGAACGCAGGCATTGAGTGTGAAGTGGAGGTACCAACATTATGCTGAATTAGCAGTATGAGATGATTTTAGAACACTAATCTGTGCCTCATAGCAGCAGCAGGAACTGCTCCATATACCAGTATGATATAATTTTAGAACACTAATCTGTTCCTCACAGCAGCAGCAGGAACCTCTCCCTATAGCAGTATGAAATGATTTTAGAACACAAATCTGTCCTTCACACCAGCAGCAGGAACCTCTCCCTATACCAGTATGAGATGATTTTAGAACATTAATCTGTCCCTCACAGACGCAGCAGGAACCTCTCCCTATACCAATATGATATGAAATTAGAACACTAACCTGTCCCTCACACCAGCAGCAGTAACCTCTCAATATAGCAGTATGAGATGATTTTGGAACGCCAATCTATCCCTCACACGAGTATCAAGAAGGAACCTCTCCATATAGCAGTATGAGTTGATTTTAGAACACTATTCTATCCCTCACAGCAGCAGCAGGAACCTCTCCCTAGAGCAGTAGGATATGATTTTAGAATGCTAATCTATCCCTCACACCAGCACCAGGAAGGAACCTCTCCCTATAGCAGTATGAGATAATTTCACAACCCTAATCTATCCCTCACAGAAGCAGCAGGAACCTCTCACTATAGCAGTATGAGATGATTTTAGAACACTAATCTGTCCCTCACAACAGCAGCAAGAACCTCTCCCTATAGCAGTATGAGATGATTTTAGAACGCTAATCTATCCCTCACACGAGCACCGGTCAGGAACCTCTCCCTATAGCAGTATGAGATTATTTTAAAAAACAATAATCTATCCCTCACACCAGCAGCAGGAACCTCTCCCTATAGCAGTATGAGATGATTTTAGAACACTAATCTGTCCCTCACACCAGCAGCAAGAACCTCTCCATAGAGCAGTATGAGATGAGTTTAGAACGCTAATCTATCCCTCACGCCAGCACCAGGAAGGAACCTCTCCCTATATCAGTATGAGATGATTTTAGAATAGTAATCTATGCCTCACAGCAGCAGAGGGAACCTCTCCATATAGCAGTATGAGATGATTTTAGAACACTAATCTGTCCCTCTCAGCAGCAGCAGGAACCTCTCCCAATACCAGTATGATATGATTTTAGAACACTAATCTGTCCCTCACCGCAGCAGCAGGGACCTCTCCCTATAACAGTATGAGATGATTTTAGAACGCTAATCTATCCCTTTACACCAGCACCAAAAAGGAACCTCTCCCTATTGCACTATGAGATGATTTTAGAACACCAATCTATTCTTCACAGCAGCAGCAGGAACCTCTCCCTATAGCAGTATGAGATGATTTTAGAACACTAATCTGTTCCTCATAGCAGCAGCAGGAACTGCTCCCTATACCAGTATGATATGATTTTAGAACACTAATCTGTCCCTCACAGCAGCAGCAGGAACCTCTCCCTATAGCAGTATGAAATTATTTTAGAACATAAATCTGTCCATCACACCAGCAGCAGGAACCTCTCCCTATACCAGTATGAACTGATTTTAGAACATTAATCTGTCCCTCACAGCAGCAGCAGGAACCTTTCCCTATACCAGTATGATATGATTTTAGGGCACTAATCTGTCCCTCACACCAGCAGCAGGAACCTCTCCCTATAGCAGTATGAGATAATTTTTGAAAGCTAATCTATCCTTAACACCAGCACCAGAAAGAACCTCTCCCTATACCAGTATGAGATGATTTTACAACACAAATCTATCCCTCAGAGAAGCAGCAGGAACCTCTCCCTAGAGCAGTAGGAAATAATTTTAAAACACTAATCTGTCCTTCACTCCAGCAGCAGGAACCTCTCCTTACACCAGTATGAGATGATTTTAAAACATTAATCTGTCCCTCATACCAGCAGCAGGAACCTCTCCATAGAGCAGTATGAGATGATTTTAGAATAGTAATCTATCTCTCACAGCAGCAGAATGAACCTCTCCCTATAGCAGTATGAGATTATTTTAGAACACTAATCTGTTCCTCACAGCAGCAACAGGAACCTCTCGCTATACCAGTATGATATGATTTTAGAACACTAATCTGTCCCTCATAGCAGCAGCAGGAACCTCTCCCTATAACAGTATGAGATGATTTTAGAACACTAATCTGTCCCTCACACCTGCAGCAGGAACCTCTCCCTATACCAGTATGAGGTGATTTTAGAACTCTAATCTGTCCCTCACACCAGCAGCAGGAACCTCTCCCTATAGCTGTATGAGATGATTTTAGAATGCTATTCTATCCCTCACACCAGCACCAGGAAGGCACCTCTCCCTATAGCACTATGAGATGATTTTAGAACACCAATCTATTCCTCACAGCAGCAGCAGGAACCTCTCCCCATAACAGTATGAGATGATTTTAGAACACTAATCTGTGCCTCATAGCAGCAGCAGGAACTGCTCCTTAAACCAGTATGATATAATTTTAGAACACTAATCTGTCCCTCACAGCAGCAGCAGGAACCTTTCCCTATAGCAGTATGAAATGATTTTAGAACACAAATCTGTCCTTCACACCAGCAGCAGGAACCTCTCCCTATACCAGTATGAGATGATTTTAGAACATTAATCTGTCCCTCACAGCAGTAGCAGGAACCTCTCCCTATACCAGTATGATATGATTTTAGGGCATTAATCTGTCCCTCACACCAGCATTAGAAACCTCTCCCTATAGCAGTATGAGATGATTTTTGAAAGCTAATCTATCCTTAACACCAGCACCAGGAAGGAACCTCTCCCTATATCAGTATGATATGATTTTAGAACACTAATCGATCCCTCACAGCAGCAACAGGAACCTCTCACTATAGCAGTATGATATGTTATTAAAACATTAATCTGTCCCTCACAGCAGCAGCATTAAACTCTCCCTATAGCAGTATGATATGATTTTAGAACACTATTCTGTCCCTCACACCAGCAGCAGGAACCTCTCCCTATGGCAGTATGAGATGATATTAGAATGCTAATCTATCCCTCACACCAGCACCAGGAAGGAACCTCTTCCTATAGCAGTATGAGTAGATTTTAGAACATTAATCTATCCCTCAAAGCAGCAGCAGGAACCTCTCCCAATACCAGTATGATATGATTTTAGAACACTAATCTTTCCCACACCGCAGCAGCAGGGACTTCTCCCTATAACAGTATGAGATGATTTTAGAACACTAATCTGTCCCTCACACCAGCAGCAGGAACCTCTCCCTATAGCTGAATGAGATGATTTTAGAACGCTAATCTATCCCTTTACACCAGCACCAGAAAGGAACCTCTCCCTATAGCACTATGAGATGATTTTAGAACACCAATCTATTCCTCGCAGCAGCAGGAACCTCTCCCTATAGCAGTATGAGATAATTTTAGAACACTAATCTGTCCCTCATAGCAGCAGCAGGAACTTCTCCCTATACCATTATGATATGATTTTAGAACACTAATCTGTCCCTCACAGCAGCAGCAGGAACCTCTCCCTATAGCAGTATGAAATGATTTTAGAACATAAATCTGTCCATCACACCAGCAGCAGGAACCTCTCCCTATACCAGTATGAGGTGATTTTAGAACATTAATCTGTCCCTCACAGCAGCAGCAGGAACCTTTCCCTATACCAGTATGATATGATTTTAGGGCACTAATCTGTCCCTCACACCAGCAGCAGGAACCTCTCCCTATAGCAGTATGAGATAATTTTTGAAATCTAATCTATCCTTAACACCAGCACCAGAAAGAACCTCTCCCTATACCAGTATGAGATGATTTTAGAACACAAATCTATCCCTCAGAGAAGCAGCAGGAACTTCTTCCTAGAGCAGTAGGAAATAATTTTAGAACACTAATCTGTCTTCACTCCAGCAGCAGGAACCTCTCCTTATACCAGTATGAGATGATTTTAAAACATTAATCTGTTCCTCATACGAGCAGCAGGAACCTCTCCATAGAGCAGTATGAGATGATTTTAGAATGGTAATCTGTCCCTCACACCAGCAGCAGGAACCTCTCCCAATAGCTGAATGAGATGATTTTAGAACACGAATATGTCCCTCACAGCAGCAGCAGGAACCTCTCCCTGTACCAATATGAGATGATTTTTTAACATTAATCGGTCCCTCCCAGCAGCAGCAGGAACCTCTCCCTATACCAGTATGATATGGTTTTAGAACACTAATCTGTCCTTCAGAGAAGCAGCAGGAACCTCACCCTAGAGCAGTATTAAATGCTTTTAGAACATTAATCTGTCCCCAACTCCAGCAGCAAGAACCTTTCCCTATAGCAGTATGAAATGGTTTTAGAACACTAATCTGTCCACCACACCAGCAGCATCAGGAACATCTCCCTATAACAGTATGAGATGATTTTAGAACACTAATCTGTCCCTCACACCAGCAGCAGGAACCCCTCCCTATACAAGTATGAGGGGATTTTAGAACTCAAATCTGTCCCTCACACCAGCAGCAGGAACCTCTCCCTATAGCTGAATGAGATGATTTTAGAACGCTAATCTATCCCTCACACCAGCACCAGGAAGGAACCTCTCCCTATAGCACTATGAGATGATTTTAGAACACCAATCTATTCCTCACAGCAGCAGCAGGAACCACTCCCTATAGCAGTATGAGATGATTTTAGAACACTAATCTGTCCCTCATAGCAGCAGCAGGAACTGCTCCCTATACCAGTATGATATGATTTTAGAACACTAATCTGTCCCTCACAGCAGCAGCAGGAACCTCTCCCTATAGCAGTATGAAATGATTTTAGAACACAAATCTGTCCTTCACACCAGCAGCGGCAACCTCTCCCTATACCAGTATGAGATTATTTTAGAACATTAAACTGTCCCTCATAGCAGCAGCAGAAACCTCTCCCTATACCAGTATGATATGATTTTAGGGCACTAATCTGTCCCTCACACCAGCAGCAGGAACCTCTCCCTATAGCAGTATGAGATGATTTTAGAACACAAATCTATCCCTCAGAGAAGCAGCAGGAACCTCTCCCTAGAGCAGTATGAAATGATTTTAGAACACTAATATGTCCTTCATGCCAGCAGCAGGAACCTCTCCCTATACCAGTATGAGATGATTTTAAAACATTAATCTGTCCCTCACAGCAGCAGCAGGAACATCTCCTTATACTAGTATGATATGATTTTAGAACACTAATCTGTCCCTCACACCAGCAGCAGGATCCTCTCCCTATAGCAGTATGAGATGATTTTAGAACGGTAAATTATATATCTCACACCAGCACCAGGAAGGAACCTCTCCCTATAGCAGTATGTGATGATTTTAGAACAGTAATCTATCCCTCACAGCAGCAGCAGGAACCTCTCCCTATAGCAGTATGAGAGGATTTTAGAACACTAATCTGTCCCTCACAGCAGCAACAGGATCCTCTCCCTATCACAGTATGAGATGATTTTAGAACACTAATCTGTCCCTCACACCAGCAGCAGGAACCTCTCCCTATAGCTGAATGAGATGATTTTAGAACGCTAATCTAACCCTCACACCAGCACCAGGAAGGAACCTCTCCCTATAGCACTATGAGATGATTTTAGAACACCAATCTATTCCTCAAAGCAGCAGCAGGAACCACTCCCTATAGCAGTATGAGATGATTTTAGAACACTAATCTGTCCCTCATAGCAGCAGCAGGAACTGCTCCCTATACCAGTATGATATGATTTTAGAACACTAATCTGTCCCTCACAGCAGCAGCAGGAACCTCTCCCTATAGCAGTATGAAATGATTTTAGAACACAAATCTATCCCTAAGAGAAGCAGCAGGAACCCCTCCCTAGAGCAGTATGATATGATTTTAGAACACTAATCTGTCCCTCACAGCAGCAGCACTAACCTCTCCCTATAGCAGTATGAAATGATTTTAGAACACAAATCTGTCCTTCACACCAGCAGCAGGAACCTCTCCCTATACCAGTATGAGATGATTTTAGAACATTAAACTGTCCCTCATAGCAGCAGCAGAAACCTCTCCCTATACCAGTATGATATGATTTTAGGGCACTAATCTGTCCCTCACACCAGCAGCAGGAACCTCTCCCTATAGCAGTATGAGATGATTTTAGAACACAAATCTATCCCTCAAAGAAGCAGCAGGAACCCCTCCCTAGAGCAGTATGAAATGATTTTAGAACACTAATATGTCCTTCACGCCAGCAGCAGGAACCTCTCCCTATACCAGTATGAGATGATTTTAAAACATTAATCTGTCCCTCACAGCAGCAGCAGGAACATCTCCTTATACTAGTATGATATGATTTTAGAACACTAATCTGTCCCTCACACCAGCAGCAGGATCCTTTCCCTATAGCAGTATGAGATGATTTTAGAACGGTAATCTATATCTCACACCAGCACCAGGAAGGAACCTCTCCCTATAGCAGTATGTGATGATTTTAGAACAGTAATCTATCCCTCACAGCAGCAGCAGGAACCTCTCCCTATAGCAGTATGAGAGGATTTTAGAACACTAATTTGTCCCTCACAGCAGCAACAGGATCCTCTCCCTATCACAGTATGAGATGATTTTAGAACACTAATCTGTCCCTCACACCAGCAGCAGGAACCTCTCCCTATAGCTGTATGAGATGATTTTAGAACGCTAATCTATCCCTCACACCAGCACCAGGAAGGAACCTCTCCTTTTAGCACTATGAGATGATTTTAGAACACCAATCTATTCCTCACAGCAGCAGCAGTAACCTCTCCCAATAGCAATATAAGATGATTTTAGAACACTAATCTGTCCCTCACAGCAGCAGCAGGAACTGCTCCCTATACCAGTATGATATGATTTTAGAACATTAATCTGTCCCTCACAGCAGAAGCAGGAACCTCTCCCTATAGCAGTATGAAATTATTTTAGAACACAAATCTGTCCCTCACACCAGCAGCAGGAACCTCTCCCAATAGCAGTATGAGATGATTTTTGAAAGCTAATCTTTCCTTAACACCAGCACCAGGAAGGAACCTCTCCCTATACCAGTATGATATGATTTTAGAACACGAATCTATCCCTCAGAGAAGCAGCAGGAACCTCTCCCTAGAGCAGTATGAAATGATTTTAGAACACTAATCTGTCCTTCACGCCAGCAGCAGGAACCTCTCCCTATACCAGTATGAGATGATTTTAAAACATTAATCTGTCCCTCACAGCAGCAGCAGGAACCTCTCCCTATAACTGTATGAGATGATTTTAGAACACTAATCTGTCCCTCACACCAGCAGCAGGAACCTCTCCCTATACCAGTATGAAGTGATTTTAAAACATTAATCTGTCCCTCACAACAGCAGCAGGAACCTCTCCTTATACCAGTGTGATATGATTTTAGAACTCTAATCTGTCCCTCACACCAGCAGGAGGAACCTATCCCTATAGCAGTATAAGATGATTTTAGAACACTAATCTGTCTCTCACAGCAGCAGCAGGAACTGCTCCCTATACCAGTATGATATTATTTTAGAACACCAATCTGTCCCTCACAGCAGCAGCAGGAACCTCTCCCTATAGCAGTATGAAATGATTTTAGAACACAAATCTGTCCTTCACAGCAGCAGCAGGAACCTCTCCCTATACCAGTATGATATGATTTTAGAACACTAATCTGTCCCTCACAGCAGCAGCAGGAACCTCTCCCTATACCAGTATGAGGTGATTTTAGAACATTAATCTGTCCCTCACAACAGCAGCAGGAACCTCTCCTTATACCAGTATGATATGATTTTAGAACTCTAATCTATCCCTCACACCAGCAGTAGGAACCTCTCCCTATATCAGTATGTGAGCATTTTAGAACACTAATCTGTCTCTCACAGCAGCAGCAGGAACTGCTCCCTATACCAGTATGATATTATTTTAGAACACCAATCTGTACCTCACAGCAGCAGCAGGAACATCTCCCTATAGCAGTATGAAATGATTTTAGAACACAAATCTGTCCTTCACACCAGCAGCAGGAACCTCTCCCTATACCAGTATGAGATGATTTTTAGAACATTAATCTGTCCCTCACAGCAGCAGCAGGAACCTCTCCCTATACCAGTATGATATGATTTTAGAGCACTAATCTGTCCCACACACCAGCATCAGGAACCTCTCCCTATAGCAGTATGAGATGATTTTTGAAAGCAAATCTATCCTTAACACCAGCACCAGGAAGGAACCTCTCCCTATACCAGTATGAGAGGATTTTAGAACACAAATCTATCCTTCATAGTTGCAGCAGGAACCTCTCTCTATAGCAGTATGAGATGATTTAAGAACACTAATCTATCCCTCACGGCAGCAGCAGGATCCTCTCCCTATAGCAGTATGAGATGATTTTAGAACAATAATCTGCCCCTCACACCAGCAGCAGGAACCTCTCCCTATACCAATATGAGATGATTTTAGAACATTTATCTGTCCCTCACAGCAGCAGCAGCAGGAACCTCTCCCTATACCAGTATGATATGATTTGAGAACACTAATCTGTCCCTCACAACAGCAGCAGTAAGGACCCTTTCCCTATACCAGTATGAGATGATTTTAGAACACTAATATGTCCCTCATAGCAGCAGCAGGAACCTCTCCCTATACCAGTATGATATGATTTTAGAACACTAATCTGTCCCTCACGCCAGCAGCAGGAACCTCTCCCTATAGCAGTATGAGATTTTTTTAGAATGCTAATCTATCCCTCACACCAGCACCAGGAAGGAACCTCTCCCTATAGCAGCTTGAGATGATTTTAGAACACTAATATATCCCTCACAGCAGCAGCAAGAACCTCTCCCTATAGCAGTATGAGATTATCTTAGAACACTAATCTGTCCCTCACACCTGCAGCAGGAACCTCTCCCTATAGTAGTATTAGATGATTTTAGAACGCTAATCTATCCCTCACACCAGCAACAAGAAGGAACCTCTCCCTATAGCAGTATAAGATGATTGTAGAACTCTAATCTATCCCTCACAGCAGCAGCAGAAACCTCTCCCTATAGCAGTACGAGATGATTTTAGAACACTAATCTGTCCCTCACACCAGCAGCAGGAACCTCTTCCTATTCCAGTATGAGATGATTTTAGAACATTAATTTGTCCCTCACAGCAGCAGCAGGAACTTCTCCCTATACCAGTATGATATAATTTTAGAACACTAATCTGTCCCTCACAGCAGCAGCAGGAACCTCTCCCCATAGCAGTATGAGATGATTTTAGAACACTAATCTGTCCCTCACACCAGCAGCAGGAACCTCTCCCTATAGCTGTATGAGATGATTTTAGAACGCTAATCTATCCCTCACACCAGCACCAGGAAGGAACCTCTCCTTTTAGCACTATGAGATGATTTTAGAACACCAATCTATTCCTCACAGCAGCAGCAGTAACCTCTCCCTATAGCAGTATTAGATGATTTTAGAAGACTAATCTGTCCCTCACACCAGCAGCAGGAACCTCTCCCTATACCAGTATGAGATGATTTTAGAACATTAATCTGTCCCTCACAGCCGCAGCAGGTACCTCTCCCTAAAGCAGTATGAGATGATTTTAGAACACTAGTATGTCCCTCACAGCAGCAGCAAGAACCTCTCCCTATAGCAGTATGAGATTATCTTAGAACACTAATCTGTCCCTCACACCTGCAGCAGAAACCTCTCCCTATAGTAGTATTAGATGATTTTAGAACGCTAATCTATCCCTCACACCAGCACCAAGAAGGAACCTCTCCCTATAGCAGTATAAGATGATTTTAGAACACTAATCTATCCCTCACAGCAGCAGCAGAAACCTCTCCCTATAGCAGTACGAGATGATTTTTAGAACACTAATCTGTCCCTCACACCAGCAGCAGGAACCTCTCCCTATTCCAGTATGAGATGATTTTAGAACATTAATTTGTCCCTCACAGCAGCAGCAGGAACTTCTCCCTATACCAGTATGATATAATTTTAGAACACTAATCTGTCCCTCACACCAGCAGCAGGAACCTCTCCCTATAGCATTATGAGATGATTTTAGAACACTAATCTATCCCTCACAGCAGCAGCAGGAACCTCTCCCTATTGCAGTATTAGATGATTTTAGAAGACTAATCTGTCCCTCACACCAGCAGCAGGAACCTCTCCCTATACCAGTATGAGATGATTTTAGAACATTAATCTGTCCCTCACAGCCGCAGCAAGAACCTCTCCCTATACCAGTATGATATGATTTTAGAACACTAATCTGTCCCTCACAGCAGCAGCAGGAACCTCTCCCCATAGCAGTATGAGATGATTTTAGAACGCTAATCTATCCCTCACACCAGCACCAGGAAGGAACCTCTCCCTATAGCAGTATGAAATGATTTTAGAACACCTCACATCACCAGGAACCTGTACCTACTCCAGTATCAGATGATTTTAGAACGCTAATCTTTCCCTCACAGCAACGCCAGGAACCTGTCTCTAATGTAGGATGAGATGATATTAGAATTCTAATCTGTGCCTCACAGCGGTGGCAGCTTCCTCCCCCTACTCCAGTACAAGATGATGTGAAATGCGGCACTACGTGACTCCAGCTCATATAGAGGCTGGGCCACATGATGCACTAGCCAATCACAGCCATGCCATTAGTAGGCATGGCTGTGATGGCTTCTAAGGGCAAACGAGTGAAACGCTTGTTGATTGGCTGCCCTGCAGCTATTGAAAAGGCGCAAAAAATACCCGAATACCGAGCCCAAACTTTTTCTCAAATGTCTAGGTTCGGGACACGGACACCCTAAAGTCCGCTACAAACCCGAACTTTACAGACCGGATTCGCTCAACTCTACTGACGTTAGCTCTATTAATTAATGCTGGCCATATGCGGTACAATATTAATGTACAATCATTATCCATTTTGACAAAACAACTAAACTGGACAACCATCAAGCTAAGTAAAATTGGTACATCCAGGGAAGGAGCAGGTGAAAGTTGTGATACTCTATGCCCCGGGCCCACCCTTCTTTAAAGCCTATTAGAGCCTCTGCCTCTATTCACATGCTTAACCACTTCCTTACTGGGCACTTAAACCCCCCTCCTGCCCGAACCAATTTTCAGTTTTCAGCGCTGTCGCTCTTTGAATGACAATTGCGCGGTCGTGCTATGTTGTACCCAAACAAAATTTGCGTCCTTTTTTTCCCACAAATAGAGCTTTCTTTTGGTGGTATTTGATCCCCTCTGCGTCATTTCTGATCGCCGCTATAAACAAAAAAAGAGCGACAATTTTGAAAAAAAAACAATATTTTTTACTTTTTGCTATAATAAATATCCAAAAATAAAAAATAAAAAAACAAATTTATTCATCAGTTTTGACCGATTTATATTCTTCTACATATTTTTGGTAAAAAAAATCGCAATCAGCGTTTATTGATTGGGTTGCGCAAAAGTTATAGCGCCTACAAACTATGGACATTGATTTATGGCGTTTTTATTTATTTATTTTTTTTTACTAGTAATGGCGGCGATCTGCGATTTTTATCGGGACTGCGATATCGGGGCGGACATGTCGGACGTTTTTGACACATTTTTGGGACC
>BLSH010109980.1:1081204-1091208 GCA_018402905.1 Glandirana rugosa
TTCATCGATCCGTCTACCTACCAGTCTTCATGTTCGGCTCCCTATTAGGTCCTCTCATCCATCGTCCAGTCTTTTTCGGTCCAGTGTTGTCCTTAGTTCGTGCCTATGTCCGAAGTCCTTGCGTCTTCTCGACTGCTATTAGGTCGTGAACTCAGTCCGTCAATATCAGGAAAATATCGGGTCCACTTCAAGGGAGGACAGTGCAACACGTACCCGCACGCGCGTCTACGTTTGCGTCTAAGCCGGCTGGCGTGTACGCGTGACCCTAAGCAGTTACCGTAGGTAATACTACTTTTTAATTCATTATTGTGCTGTCAGGGAAATAGCTGTAGAGATAGCGATCCTGCCAGCAATCATAATGGATGCCATTGACGAATCCCAGTGCGCATGTGCGGTCGGCCGAATCTGCGTTTGCATCTGCGCGCACGCCCATGCACAACGTGACAGGAGGGAACTTCACCTGGGCTATAAAAGGACTATAACTGCCTGACTCAAGTGCTGGATTATCGTCAGCTCTTCTGCGTTCCTGAAGCCTGTATCCGTGCTTGATTCCTGTTGTGACCTGGCTTTTTCTGACCTGCTACCTACTCTCCTGGATTATCCCTCGGCTTGTACTTCTGACCATCCATCTGCCTAGCTACTTGTGTTTGACCCTCGGCTTGTTGTAAGGGCTTTGCTTTGCCTGATTCCCTGTGTATGACCCTAGCTTGCCTTACGGACTCCGCTCCTGCTTGATCCACTGTGTATGACTCCGACATACCATTTGGATGCTGTCTCTGCCTGAACCACTGTGTTTGACCCTCAGCCTGCTCAGCGGTCTCTGCCTTGCCTGGGTATTGAAACTGGGCCTTCAGCTTATACCCAAGGGCTTATTGTCTCTACCTGTCGGTCCTCAAACACCTGTTTGGGTGAGCCTACAGACTTTGAGCGACCTGCTGCACCTTCCTGCTGTGGTGACCCTCTTCCAGGCCTTTACTACTGCTGCCATACACCAATGTTTCTGGAGTTCCTGTACATCTGTTCCAGGCCACAGTCATTGCCTCCTGCACCTGACTGGCTATCCAGTTCCTGTCAGCGACCTGTGCTTCTTTGTGTCTCTGTCTCACCCTCAGGGGTATAGCCACAAAGGGAGCCACTCTCTGCACTTGGCTTTGGATCAGGTATGTGACAGGTGCCCTCCTGCATTTCTCAATATTTGTATTTGCATAGCATTAGCATTAAAGAAAACGCAACCAATGAAACATGTAGAATAGTCGGGGATGAGCCTGTCCATGGTTGCACGGCGGAAGAATCCCGGATTTGCATAGGAAAAAGATCAACTTAATGGATATTCCCAAGTACCACAGACGTGACGAGATTGACAGATTGGAAGCAAGACGAACATCTATGTGAGCAGCATTTCCTTGAGGGGGCACCCCGGTTTATGCAAAGGCGTTCATAGTTTTACTGTTCGGTGAGTGTATTACCTAAGGGGGATCCTACTCTCCCCCCTCCCTACCTTTGATTTACACGTGGTGTGGTGACGGAAGCAAGATTTGATTCACAGACTTTTTTTACATATTTTCCAACTTGGATTGTATCAATCTAATGATCTCGTTGACAGCGCTGCTTGCATCATATATGGGACTGATTTAACTGTTTTTGGATAATGTGATGCTATATTGAATGTGTTATAATTTAAAGCAGCTGCTCTGGTTACTTAATGATTTTTTGTCCTAAGCGCTGATAGGGGCTCATGTTAATTTCGTGTTAATATTGTATTTCCGAAGAAATTATCAGGCGCCGTTTTCTAGTATAATGAAACATGTAGGGCGGAGCCATGCTCATGATGTCATTTCCAGTGGCATTACTTCTGCTACAGTCGAACGCAGGCATTGAGTGTGAAGTGGAGGTACCAACATTATGCTGAAAGACTGAGCATTATGTTTGCTATGTAAGTGCGCATTTTTGATGTTTTTAAATGGAAATAAAGGGGTATTACACTATTGCTGTTCTTCTCTTCATATTATTTCTGGTGAAATTGTTTGAATATTATTTGGAGGTATACCCCAAAGAGTAGTGCAAGGAGAAGACCTGAAGAAGAGAGGAGCCTGTATTAAAGCCCTGGAGACCTTATCTCATGAGGAGTCACAGAGTATTTGGTGAGTGTCACTCACAAAGGGTGGGGTTGAAGGAGTTTTTGATGCACAAGCACTTTTTTAAGCAAAGAGAAGCACTGTGCTTTGGAAGCAGCTTATTATATTAGCACAGGAATAAATGTTTTTAATATGTGAACTGCAGTTATTAACACTGTACTGGCAGCACATTATAATATTGTGTAATGAAATGTAATTTATGTTTTGGATAACATTTATGTTTGTAGAAGCATTGTGATTTATTAATTTTGCTACTTTCAAGTTCATTAATCAATAATTTTAGAACTTTTTTTTAAACATATTTATTATAGCACTGTACCGTTCTAATGGTAATAATAACATTGTAATTGGCTGTTTGCTCCCTGTGCAGAGCAACCAGTCACCAAGCATTGTGAGAGGTGGCAGTCACATTTGCTTCATATGCAGAATTTCTTATTTTTAAGGTGGCTTTTGGAGCATTTTGCAAGTGATGTGATGAAAAACTAAACGCATGCTAACTTCCATTCAGCGTTATCCATACTCTGAATTTTAGGGTATAGTAGTTTAGAACATGGTTCCCTACACTATCAGAGGGCCACACATTACATATATCTGTGTGTTGGAATGTTAGCAGTAATGAAATGTCTGGAAAAAACCTATTCCGATAAAAAACACGCCATGTGACTGGAGAACAACTGCTTCTTTTAAATTAAAGTGTCCCCAATAAAACAAGTTTGAGTATCCCAGAAAACAACAAATGAGGCACAACAAGAACATGTTGGTGGGATTATATCACTGAGCAGAACAGAAAATATACTGGCATCCAAGAATGGCTGTAGTCCATGAACTGGAAACCTGCCTAAGACATGTTTCAAACAGAATGAAGAAACTGAAATAGCTATAATTTGACAAATATTATAATAAAAATGTTGGGAATGCCAGAAATGTAGCAGTGGACACGGCCAAGCAGTGGGAGTATTGCAGTAGTTAGTCACTCTTTTCCCGCTGGTGATGAGTCCCATCCACAGGACAGGAAGAGGGAAAAAAGAGAACCTAGGGAGAAGGATGGTGGGTAAGAAAGGCTGCTGGGGAGAGAGAAACAGGTAACATGTGGATACAAAAGAAATTGCAGGCTTAGGAGAGGAGCCCAAGAGTGCTGTGCTAAATCTTGCCTGGTCTTTGTAAGATGTATGAGCAGAAATAGGCACAGGCTTAAAAGCGGATTCTGAAAAATGGGGATATAGAGTGCTGTGCTACCTCTCCCTGGTCTTCAGAAGATGTGTGAGGTGCCTATAAAGGATGTAGCCTGTTTACAGTCAGCATTGTATAGCTCACCCAGGGATATCACCCTGCCTATGTTACATCTACATCCATCCAGTCTGCTGAGGCAATAAAGACTATGGACATCCGATGGGCATTTGAGTGGTGAGAGACTTTTGGCCACACTTGTGCATACTGAACCTACTTATCACTGCAGAAACCTTGCCGGCTGTCACCAGCAAAGCTATATTTTAGGATTGGACCTTTTCATTCCTTCATCCTCAACTAGGAAAAATGGATGAATGGCTGCACATTCTGGAAGGATGACAAAATATTTATTGTAGTGATCAACAAATAAAAGCATATACAGCACAGTGTTATGATTAAGCGCTGTTATTTGCATGAAACTCGTTAACATTTTTATCTTCTGGTGCTCACTGTGCTGTATATGCTTTTATTTGCTGATAGCTACAATAAAGATTTTGGCATCCCTCCGGAGTGTGCAGCCATTCATTCATTTTTTCCTGTTGATCTCAGAGGTGAGCCGGGTGGGCACCTTGATTTGGAAGCAACACTAGACTTGCAGCGCCCACACTGTGCTTGTGTTTCCTCATTGTTGGACTTCATCCTCAGTTGCTTTAACATACTTTGTGAGTGTGTCTCTATGCATTCTTATGCCAAGTTAAAAGGCTGTACCATCGGCAGACTTTGCAGTTATTATTCCACTGGCCAGTGGCTAGGTTTTGGAAATAGTTGTTAGGCCACACTTTATGTTTCAAGAATATTTTCCCAAGTAACTGTTAATATTGTTGACAGTAGAATCTTTTCCCTGTTACTTGCATAGCGCATTCTGGCAGTGCCACTCACAGGCAACTAAATGAAACGAGTTAATATCTTTAATGTATGTTTGATTATATCAATAGGTGATAACATGGCAACCCTACTAATGGCATTTCCGATTAATCAGTGCTATATTTACAGAGAGTATTCCAGCATAAATAAAGTGGGTTGTTAGGTCCAGTTAAGGCCAGGTCACCACTGGAAATGGCAGGAGAACCTAATAATCAAACAGCTCTTTGGGGAGGTATTTCTACACTAACTTAATGCAAGTCATGTTTGGATAATGACATTTCAAACCTGTAGCATGTTTACATGATAAAAAAGGCACAAAGGGAACAATTTTAAATAAAATTATCATTTAGACTAGGTATGAATAAAGATATTGTAACAATAATAAAGCTGTATTAAACACAAATATTGAATATATTGTAGCTTGCCAATCCTTTCACTTGCAGTGATGAGCAGTTAAAATCTGCCCACCACTATTGCAAGTTTTTTTCACTTTTTCTGACAGTACCAGCTCATATTTCTGCATTTCTGGATTGGCCCACATGACTTAGGACCAGTCGCAAAGTGCAGTGCATCTTGCATATGTGCATTGAGGAGCTTGCTGAAATTACACCCAACTTCCCACAGCCTAGAAAGTGGCGCTGAGGATCCGAAGACCAACAAAGAACTGGATTGGGTGAAGACAGCGCTGGACTCCTATGCTGGCAAGTGTCTGTTTATTAAAAGGCAGCCGCTATAGCATTTGCAGCTGCTGACTTTTATTTTTCTTTTCAATGACTGCAGTTCCTTTTTAACCACATCCGGCCTATAGCAGAATGACTGCCGAGCGGGGGATCCATTATCCAAACTGGGCGTCATGTGACATCCAGTAGGATAGGCCACTTGCGCGTGCCCCTGGGTGATCGGTGGTGTGTCGCTCTGACACACCACATCTTCGCTCTCGGTAAAGAGCTTATGACGTAGTCTCTTTACCACGTGATCAGCTGTGGCCAAGGAGAAAAAATACTCATTTACAACATTTTATAACTGAAACTAAGAAAAACGTATGTAAAATGATTTTACATAAATGAATAAAAGCTAACCATTGTTAGCACCCCTGTCAGTGTTAAATGGTTTTGTCTCAACCCTTTAACTTCCACTTCTTCTGCACAGCTTGGTTTAACCACTTGCCGACCGCCCGCCGCAGCGTGACGGCGACAAGGTGGTTTGTTATTGCGAACCGCCGTCACAGGACGGCGGCCGCGATAACTAGCATTGTGAGCGCGCGCCGCCCGAGGCGCGCTCGCGCGCTCACTGTGTTTGGGGGGAGCCAGGGAGCGGGTAGGGAGGACTCGATCGCCGCCCGCTACCCGCGATGGCTCCCCCGCACGGAAAGAACGGAGGTCTGTGTATGTAAACACGGACCTCCGTTCTGTTGAAGGGGGAAGGGCGATGATCACAGCCTTCCTGTAAGTGAAAGCTGTGATCATCCTCTTTCCCCTGCTAGGGCAGCCCACACACAGTTAGAACACGCCCAGGGAACACAGTTAACTCTTAGAGCGCCCCCTGCAGGTTAACCCCTTCACTGCCAATGGCATTTACACAGTAATCAGTGCATTTTTATAGCACTGATCGCTGTATAAATGCCAATGGTCCCAAAAAAGTCCAAATGGTCCGACATGTCCGCTGAAATATCGCAGTACGGTTCAGGAGATATGCAGTGTTGAAGCTGTGCCGATATCATGTCGGCACATGCGCAGTGAAGGAATGGCCTGTGTGCCGTTCCTCCACTGCGACCGTGCCATGACTGGCGGCTCCCACACGCATGTGCAGGAGTGACGTCATGCGACTCTGGCCAGTCACAGCGCCAGAGTCGCGGCCCCAGAAGGAAGAGGGGCAGAAGATGGGCGCCACCAAGAGAGGGAACATAGCTGGGCGCCGCAGGCTTCGTTTGCAGGTAAGTGGCACATAATGGGTTACTATGTGATGCATAGTAGCCCATTATGTTTCTACTTTACAGGGGGACATAGAGGAAGTAAACCCAATCTGGGTTTACTTCCTCTTTAAGAACCAAGCCTCTTTTTGAGATTCGGTGTTTACAAGTTAAAATCAGGTTTTTTTGCTAGAAAATTACTTAAAACCCCCAAACATTATATATATATTTTTTACACACTAGGGAATAAAATGGCGGTCGTTTCAAATACTTTATGTCACACCGTATTTGCGCAGCAGTCTTACAAGTGCCTTTTTTTTTTTTTAAAATGCAATTTTTTTTAGTTAAAAAATAAGACAACAGTAAAGTTAGACCAATTTGTTTCCATATTGTGAAAGATAATGTTACGCAGAGTTAAATTGACATCCAACATGTCATGCTTCAAAATTGTGCCGACTAGTGGAATGGCGACAAACTTTGACACTTAAAAATCTCCATGGGCGTTGTTTAAAATTTTCTTTGGGTTACCAGTTTTGAGTTACAGAGGAGGTCTAGTGCTAGAATTATTGCTCTTGCTATAATGATCGCAGCGATACCTCACATGTGTGGTTTGAACACCATTTCCATATGCGGGCGAGACTTACGTATGAGTTTGCTTCTGCGCGCAAGTTCGACCGGACGGGACGCTTCAATCTTTTTTTTTCTTATTTATTTTACTTTTTATTTTTACACTGTCCTTTAAAAAACAATTGATCACTTTTATTCCTATTACAAAGAATGTAAAAAATCCTTGTAATAGAAAAAAGCATGCCAGGACCTCTTAAATATGAGATCTGGGGTCAAAAAGACCTCAGATCTCATATTTACACTTAAATGCAATTAAAAAATAAATAAATAAATGTAATTTGAAAAAAAAATTTCTCCTTTAAGAGCTATGGGTGGAAGTGACATTTGACGTTGCTTCCGCCCTTCAATGCTATGGAGCATCTCACTCGGCTCACAGGCATTGGGGAGAGTGTACCCAATCGTCTCTGCTGCTACCAGCGGGTCCGGTAAGTGACGGAGATGACGGAAAAGTGGTGGGAGGATCACCTCTCCCGCCCCCGATAAAAGTGATCTTGCGGCGAATCCACCACAGAGACCACTTTTATCTGAAAGCCGGCCGCCCACCGTTTAAAAAATACTGGGGTTATGGTAGCTATCTGCTACCATAGCAATGGTATTGAATGGCAAAGTACTGCCACATAATGACGGCGGGCGGTCTGGAAGTGGTTAAACAAAGATTATTATATCTTAAGGCTCGTACACACTATAAGAAAATCGGGCGAACATTTTCATCCAAAGAATTTTCGCATGATTTCCATATAGTGTGTACATAACTTTCGACAGCCAATTCCAATTTTTTTGGTACGAAAATTCCTGAAGGGACAAACTCCAAAATTTTTCTCGTACAGAACATAATGAACGATTTTCATTTAGTGTGTACCGTTTTCATATGATTTTTGTACAAGTAAATTCAGAAAAGAATGACTGTGCATGATCAGAAACAATAAACAGAAAGGGAATTTTCGTACAAATTTTCTGTCAAATGAGGAAAATCAGATGATTGTTCACCCAATTTTCTTATAGTGTGTACCCCACTTTAATCAGAGTACTCTAACAAAACAAAAAACTCAAAAGGTTTTACATAAATAAATAAAAGCTTATTATTGTAAGCATATCTGTCAGTGATAAATGGTTTGCATGTGCCCCTCTAACTTCTACATCTGCAGGACAACTTGTTCTTTTGAAATACAACAGAATTACCAGGTGAAAATAAAGGAAAGAAAGGAAAAAGAAAATGAATGCAGCCATCACATCTAATCAATATAATCAATGTTTTATTTTGGTTTTAATGCCACTTTAATTTACTTACATTACAAAAACTGTGAGTTGTTAACCCATTCTTCCTTGACAATGTTTTTTTTTTTGTATAATTCTGAAATGTACTTTATTTTTCAGTTTTTGCTAACCTAAACTTTTTAATTTCCCCTTAAGTAGTTTACCACCTACCTTTGTACCATTTCAGGTTATTCACTGGACTTGAACTGTTTCAATTTCAATAAAAATGGGAAAAATGGGGGTGTTTTAAACTTTTGACTGTATATATAGTATATTATAAAAATTCATTGGACTACTCATTAGCATCCCAAAATACACAAATATAGGATAACAAAAAGGCAATATAACAACCCTGCTGGAATATTAGTCTGAGGGTAATCTTAATGGGACCTATGGCCTACTGAATGCTGGGCAGCCAGCCTAACTTAACATTTAATGTAATGGAATTTTAGGGTGGAAATATGATCTGTATATCAACAATAAATCAACCAGGTGTTTATTCAAATAGGTTCCTACAACAGGCACACT
The DNA here is from genome assembly GCA_018402905.1 of Glandirana rugosa. Classification (NCBI taxonomy): domain Eukaryota; kingdom Metazoa; phylum Chordata; class Amphibia; order Anura; family Ranidae; genus Glandirana; species Glandirana rugosa. Next base: position 1,089,749 of record BLSH010109980.1, read on the forward strand.
TGGCTTATGTTTCAATATCTAAAAGAAGTGGCGTGGCGCTGTCTTTGTAAATAAAATAAAAATGAAGAAGGAATATGTGCAATTGTGTGGAGATAAAAGAGGTAAAAATCCCGAATGGTGTATAAATATGTAAAAGGAATAGAAAATATGTAAAAAAAAAAAAAATATATATATATATATATATATATAAAATATATATATAAAAACCATATATCAAAGGTCAGACTGCTGCCCCCATTCAAAAAACACCTAAAAGGTGTCTTCTTAGGGTAAATTTAGAAAAGACAAGATGGGTATGGCGCTGTCTCAAAATTAATGCATGAAAGATTCGTGCCCAAAAACAGGGGATTTTTTGATGTGCGTATGTCCCCTTATGTAAATAAGCCCCTTCTGGGGAATGCAACTGTATTTAGTGTGTATTCCTAATGTGCCAATTATATTGGTCCAGCAATCCTAAAAACAGAGTTTACTACTTTCAATTTATTCACTGTATGCAGAAACTCCAAATCTCAGAAATTATACTATAAAAACATGCGTTCGTCCGGTATTCTATATATTCTGTATCATAAAACATAAGGCATAGTATCCACTCACTATTAGTTTTGCTGTGATGAGTATCCAGGAAGTCAGGCAGGCTATTTTTCCTTCCCTGCGTTCCACCTCGTGTCCTTCCGATAGTGTGTACTGACGCTCACTGGCTCCGCCTTACGCGTTTCGTCATTCCGACGTCATCGGAGGCGGCCTGAGTGAGTGGATACTATGCCTTATGTTTTATGATACAGAATCGAGTTACCAATTGAGGTTTTTTGTCTTTTTATGTGGATCGCCTGGAGAAACATCAAGGTGAACCGGGGGATACCCTCGGTACGGGAGATTAGTACGTGAGTGAGGGGGTCACTACGGGGTGCATGTGCACTCACCTCCCATTCCCTAACACTCCTGGTGGCACATAAGCACAATTGTTGAAGGTGGATACACATACAGTTTCACTAGAATACCGGACAAACGCATGTTTTTATAGTATAATTTCTGAGATTTGGAGTTTCTGCATACAGTGAATAAATTGAAAGTAGTAAACTCTGTTTTTAGGATTGCTGGACCAATATAATTGGCACATTAGGAATACACACTAAATACAGTTGCATTCCCCAGAAGGGGCTTATTTACATAAGGGGACATACGCACATCAAAAAATCCCCTGTTTTTGGGCACGAATCTTTCATGCATTAATTTTGAGACAGCGCCATACCCATCTTGTCTTTTCTAAATTTACCCTAAGAAGACACCTTTTAGGTGTTTTTTGAATGGGGGCAGCAGTCTGACCTTTGATATATGGTTTTTATATATATATTTTATATATATATATATATATATTCTTTACATATTTTCTATTCCTTTTACATATTTATACACCATTCGGGATTTTTACCTCTTTTATCTCCACACAATTGCACATATTC
>BLSH010109980.1:1091218-1103664 GCA_018402905.1 Glandirana rugosa
GTGAGTGACAATCAAAACGACACTACTCATAGGTCCTTCAGTCCGTCCGATAAAAGGGAAGGGACGCAAGGTGGAGCACAGGAAGGCTATCACACATGACTGCGAGTGACCGAGAAGGAATGCGCAAAGCAGTAAGGCTGCAGTAGCCTCCGCCGGACTCACTCACCTATGATACGGAATACAAAATACTATGTCTTAGCTCAATGGTTAACTCCAAAAAACAGAAAAATACACCTAGCGGACCTCTTTGTAGTTCCACTTGACCCCCTATGGGAGCCATGCCCTCTAATCATGCACTCACTCCCCCAGTGATGCCCCACGTACAAATTGTGCTTATGTGCCACCAGGAGTGTTAGGGAATGGGAGGTGAGTGCACATGCACCCCGTAGTGACCCCCTCACTCACGTACTAATCTCCCGTACCGAGGGTATCCCCCAGTTCACCTTGATGTTTCTCCAGGCGATCCACATAAAAAGACAAAAAACCTCAATTGGTAACTCGATTCTGTATCATAAAACATAAGGCATAGTATCCACTCACTCAGGCCGCCTCCGATGACGTCGGAATGACGAAACGCGTAAGGAAGAGCCAGTGAGCGTCAGTACACACTATCGGAAGGACACGAGGTGGAACGCAGGGAAGGGAAAATAGCCTGCCTGACTTCCTGGATACTCATCACAGCAAAACTAACAGTGAGTGGATACTATGCCTTATGTTTTATGATACAGAATATATAGAATACCGGACGAACGCATGTTTTTATAGTATAATTTCTGAGATTTGGAGTTTCTGCATACAGTGAATAAATTGAAAGTAGTAAACTCTGTTTTTAGGATTGCTGGACCAATATAATTGGCACATTAGGAATACACACTAAATACAGTTGCATTCCCCAGAAGGGGCTTATTTACATAAGGGGACATACACACATCAAAAAATCCCCTGTTTTTGGGCACGAATCTTTCATGCATTAATTTTGAGACAGCGCCATACCCATTTTGTCTTTTCTAAATTTACCCTAAGAAGACACCTTTTAGGTGTTTTTTGAATGGGGGCAGCAGTCTGACCTTTGATATATGGTTTATATATATATATATATATATATATATATATATATGTATTTTTTTTTTACATATTTTCTATTCCTTTTACATATTTATACACCATTCAGGATTTTTACCTCTTTTATCTCCACACAATTGCACATATTCCTTCTTCATTTTTATTTTATTTACAAAGACAGCGCCACGCCACTTCTTCACTTTCTTTAAATACAGTTGCATTCCCCAGAAGGGGCTTATTTACATAAGGGGACATACGCACATCAAAAAATCCCCTGTTTTTGGGCACAAATCTTTCATGCATTAATTTTGAGACAGCACCATACCCATCTTGTTTTTTCTAAATTTACACTTGGCTTATGGACCTTGCAAAACAAACCAAAAAGGGATAAACCACTTGCATAATATGCACATAAAAATGTGTCTGAATTTTTGAAAACACACTCATGGAAACACACTCCAAGAAGAGCACTAAAAAGCAGACATCACAATGAGGTATCACACCATATGCTGTGAATACATGTTGAACCTAATAAGCAAATTTAGTTAGCAAGCAAACCTGCCTGACTGGAACTGTATGATTGAAACAATATACAAATTATATATCCAGCAGAGGCCTCATGATGCAGAGGATAAACGCAGAGTATGTCATCCAAATATACAGAAGTTGTTATTCATCAAACTTGTAAACGGGCATTCAATAGCAGACGTCACAATGAAGTATCACTCCATATGCTGGAAAATGCATATTGGGCCAGAAGAACCCACTTAATTAGCAGACAACTTCCCCAGAGCGTTAAAACTGTGTGATTGGAGCTGTATGATTATAGGCAATAGTCAGTGTATTACAGCAGATATAATGCACAGCGTTTCATCCAAGTATACAGAAGTTTGTATCTATCAAACTTGCAATAGGTTATTCAATAGCAAAAGAACAGCTTTGTGTAAAGATATCTCTGAAAACTGTAACAATATTAAGGCAATACTAAACCAAAAAACAATGTAATATATTGCAGCTTACCAGTCCCAAAAGGCTATTTTTTAAATAAAAAAAGAGTTTATACTTACCTGCTCTTTGCAACAATAGTGCACAAAAATATTGTTTTCTCCGCCTCTGGAAGTCTCCTGCGGTGCCCTCTGCTACTTTCTCCTTCAGGTGCCTCCTGTAGCAAGCTGGGTGTTAAGGTGATACCCATACACACATGCTCTTGAGCTGGGCCATATGTGTCCATAAACACACACAGAACTCTAGGTCCTTCCTCACAAGAGTTTGACTGATGGTACCATGAGCCTTCTGTGAAAGCAGAAAGTGAGCAGAGCGGTGCTGGAGCTGAAGACAGGGCTGAAATGGTGACATGGAGGCAGGCAAGTGTTCATTAGCCAGGGAAAAGGGGGTAGGACAGACAGAGGGTTGTTTTTTACCTGAATGCAGAAAATGCATTAAAGTAAAACATTTTTAGAATTTAGTACTACTTTAAATATGGTGGCTGCATTTCGTTTTTTAGTTCTCTTTTTTCTTTTTAGATGGTGATCTGCCTCGAAGACAGGCTCTCTGTCTTAAGCCTTTTACACAGTAACAGTTTTTTTTTTCATGCAACCCAGTGGGTTGCACGAAAAAAAACTGACAGTTCAGGTTGGAAACACTGTACTAACCATACAAGGTTGGTCCAGCGATCTCTCCCGTTGAGCTTTTGTGTTCTGACAGGGGGGCGGCCCCCCATCAGAACACTCCAATCACGCTCTCTGCCATTTGCTGAGTGTGCTGATCGTGAGTCGTCCGAATGCTGGTTTTCCAGCATGCACGTCCAACAGAAGATGGCCCCACTCGAAAGCTCCTGTCAGACTCTCCACTTGCCTCCAGCTTGTCAGGCTTACCAGAGTTGCTGCGGGATGAACCACCCACCAGCCCAGAGAGCCTCAGTGACCTGTAGAATGGAGCAGCCATAACATCTCCCATGTGCTCCATCCTCTCCTCGGCTCAAATATCAGCCATCCTGCTGTCCCTTCCAATAAGACAGGATTTGGATAACATTGCCTAGTCACAACATTTTTGGAAAAAGCTTTCCCAAAACCTTTAGTGGAAGAAGCCTTTCAGAAACATTGCTCCCTAATACCATCTATCTCCAAACAGGAGACCAATAACAACGCAGTGAGGTTTATTACAGGGTACAATGATAAATATAAAAGGATCTCTCAAGCTCTCTGTAAACACTGGAGCATCTTGCAACTAGACCCGAAGTTAAAAGATGTGTTGCCAAGTGCTCCAGGTGTGACCTTCAGTAGAGCTAGGGCCCTTAAAAACACCTTGGCTCCCAGTAAACTGCAATCCAATTGAAATATTCGTTCTACAGATATCGGTTCCTATTTTGACGATAGAACAGGGATTTTTCAGTGCCACAAGAGAGGATGCCCCACATGTCAATTTATTAGCCATGGGACGTCCCCTTTTCAGAGAAAAATGGCCAGGAATTTAGAATATTTTTAATAAAGAGTGGTGAATTTAGCTAAAACATCATCTTTAGTTACACCTCTATTCTTATCATCAGTATTTATCTAATTCCTTGTCTAAACTGTTTTTGAGTCTAGTTATCATTTAACTAAATTGAGATTATTATTGCTGTCATGATGGTTTACAAAATCACGTGACCCATGAGTATGATTATATGGGTGATTTTTATACATGCAGGTGTCATATGAATTTGTATATATGTGTATATATTTTTTTAATATATTCTTATAGATATATTTTATTTTATTTATATATATATATATATATAGAGAGAGAGAGAGAGAGAGAGAGAGAGAGAGAGAGAGAGAGAGAGAGATTTTTTAGAAATAGACATTTTTTCATATATATATATATTTATATCTTTATATACAGATCATTTTCTCCTCTATATATATATTCATTTGAGAGAGTGACAATTAATAAATCAACCATATTTGATTGAATGCAAAATAAATCAGTTTTTTTTAATTATGTGGCACACGAGACTGCATCAAGATAGTCCACTATTTAAAACACCAACATTTTGTCCCAATCCCGGAATGATATGTGTTAATTTTGGGCTATTTCCCTTCTCCTCCCCCTTAGTGCCTTGGATTATTTAACTTTCATTGGTCCGTCCTGTCACATAACTTGACAAGGCGCAGGCATGCGAAACATGTCGTCAGTGTGACAGGATCATTCAATCAGGATTGCTATCCAGACGTCTGGCGGTGTGTGCCCCAGCAGCAGCTCTCTCTTCCTGGTTCCTCACTCCAGCAGCTGACGTCATCGCTAAAGGCCAGCTCAGGAGACTCCCTCTTTCACCTGTGTGTCATGGCTTGTTCCTAGACTCTGTGGACATGGACTGCAGTGTGTCCCGTCACAGGGTAGACACATTTCCATCTTCACAGGCATTGTGGAGTCAACACCGGGTTGCCAGTGAATTACAACTTTCATCTGTCCCTGGATATATCCTGATCCAATCTCGTGTGAGACATAAGGTTAGCCGCTATGTACACACATCCTCGGCACTGTGTTTGGTCAGCATTGTAACCACACACATACTGTACATGTGATTATTTCAATTTTTATCTTCAAGAAACTTTTGTCTGGCAATGTATGGCCAATTTCTACAGCAACACTGATTTACTTATTGACTTACAAAATATGTTTTGTGGATCCAAGCGCTATGGAAACTTTTGTGCTGCATTGCCATCTCTTATACAAGATTTAACTGAGACAAAACAATTGATGGCTGATCTAGAGCAAACAGTTGCTAATTTGTCCCCAGGCAGAGACTCTTGAAATCCTCCATAAACCCCAAGCAGTTGCCTTGATGCTCAATAGGGTTTAGGTCTGGGGACATGCTTGGTCAGTCCATCACTTTTACCCTCAGCTTTTTTAGCAAGGCAGTGGTTGTCTTGGAGGTGTGTTGGGGGTCGTCATCATGTTGGAATACTGCCCTTCAGCCCAATCTCCGAAGGGAGGGGATCATGTTCTGCTTCAGTATGTTTGCCTATGGAAAGGCTTACTCTCTTCTAGACCAACTAACTCTAAATTTCTCCACTGGCATTGCCAAGATAGTCCTCTATTGAGCCAAGCCCTCTGTGGCCGGACTCTCGTCTCTCTCCCAGATACTCCCCTCTTGCCATAACTCATCACATGCATGGCTGGAATATACACAGCTGAAACATTATTTGAATACAAGGGCCTTTAAAGGCCTCCTGACATGACCCTGCCCTGCCCTGCCTTTGAATTGTTGCTATCCCAGTCTTCTAAACCGGATCACACACTTTTGTAGATTTATCAGGTCTTGTTGAAGGAGTCCTACCTGAACCCAATGTCATTTCTATCGAAATGGGAGGAGGAATTGCAAATCTCAGCAGATGATATGGATTGAGACAAAACACTGGCTGTTTCATACAAACGTTCTTTTTCTTTGTACGCACACAAACGTAATTACCGGATCTTGTCTAGATGATATCTCTACCCTACACTTTAATACAAAATTGAATCATCTATCCCTGATACTTGTTGGCGATGTCTGTGGGACCCTGGATCCATGATCCAAATTTGGGGCACCTGTCTGAAAATTCTCCCATTTTGGGACAAAATCCTACACCTATTTGATAAGCTGGTGGAAGATAAAATCCTGAATGAACCTCAGATTACAGTGTTATCCATGTTGCCAGGCTCTTATAGACAAATTAAAAGAAATATAGTTAGACACTTTATCACAGCAGCTCGTTTTGTGATAGCCAGGCAATGGCACCAGGCAGAGGCTCCATCGAGTTGGATAAAATTGAGCTTGTGGAACGTATGACCGCATGGGATGGATGAGGATAAATCTGAATCACATAAACTGATGTGGACAGTATGATATAATTTCAGATATTCTTCTGATTTTGACTCCTTTATCTCCACTAACGTCTGAGATCCCTATTTTGTCTGGGGTTGTCCCATGGTATCCCCCTCCTCTCTTTTTTCCCTTTTCCTTCTTCCCTTCTTCTTTTTGCCTTCCTCTACTTCTCTTCTTTTCCTTTTTATTACATTTAATACCATTTTTTTCTGTACCTTTACATTACCTGCTAACCCAGGTATTGTATTCTTAGCTAAAATGGATATTGCTGTTTGGCACCCCTCTTAGGGCATGCCCATGTTTTTTTCGTACACTTGCTGTTTTTTTCAATTTAGTCCAGTGGTCTCTGATAGTCTGTAGGCTTGCACATTGTTTTTGATATTGGTTTTGTGTAACTACTGTTTAAAACTGAAATGTTTTTTATTGCTTATATTCTGTTCTACATTGCTTGTTACCCATCACAATGTGGTGTACCATTCCTGGATGCATTTGTTCATATACGATTTATATTTGTATTGCAAACCTGTATTGCCTGCTAATACTTAACATCTAGTGATTCTGTTAAAGAACAAAGTGTTTTCTCCACATCACAAGACAATTTACCTTACACAAATGGTAAGTAAACCAGCTAGAGGGGAAATTTTAATAGACCCAGTTCTAACAAACAGACAAGATATAAATTCTCATATACAGAAATGTTTCAGCAACACTGACCACAATATAGTAACATATAAAATATACAAACATTAAACAAAGAAACTATAAATTCTATGTGTTTGAAAAAAGCAACATTTAACTTCAGGCAAACAGGAAAATACAAAGATGAAATACATATATGAGAGCTGTTTTATCTGCAAAAGTTTCTATAAATTCATTCAGATTAACAGAGCCTTACCAGACACCACAGAGAGCCTGTAGGCCTAACTTTTCTCTTGCAGGCACAGTGAGGGAAAAAAGTATTTGACCACCTGCTGATTTTGTAGATTTGCCCACTGACAAAGAAATGAACAGTCTATAATTGCAATGGTAGGTTTATTTTAACAGTGAGAGACAGAATAACAACAAAAAATATCCAGAAAAACGCATTTTAAAAAGTTATAAATTGATTAGCATTTTAATGACTGAAATAAGTATTTGACTCTCTATCAATCAGCAAGATTTCTGGCTCCTAGGTGTCTTCTATACGGGTAATGAGCTGATATTAGGAGCACTCTTTTAAAGGGAGTGCTCATAGTCTCAATTTGTTACCTATATAAAAGACATCTGTCCACAGAAGCAATCAATTAGATTTGGGCGGACACCTGGATGTTCGGTTTCAGCGGGTTCGGCCGAACTTCAAGAAAAAGTTTGAGTTCGGCCCCGAACTTGACCCGATCTTGACCCTGAACCCCGAACCCCATTGAAGTCAATGGTGACCCGAACTTTTGGGCACAAAAATGGCTCTAAAAAAGTCCTGGAAAGGGCTAGAGGGCTGCAAAAGGAAGCAAAATGGGGGTAAGAGTAGGACAAGTGCCCTGCAAACAAACGTGGATAGGGAAATAACTTAAAATCACATAAAAAAAATTAAAAATGGAGGAGGAGGTGGATGTGGAGTAGGAGGTTGAGGAGGCGGTGACCGTGGCGGTGTAGGTGGTGGAGGAGGAGGAGGAGGTAGCCAACACTGTTTTTTGTTTGTTTGTTTTATTTTCTAATTTGGGTAGCCCCCAAAATATTGAGACATATTAAAAAAAAAAAATAATAAGTTCACTTAAGTATACCAATGGCAGTGTGAGGCCAGTATAAATGTCTATTCTGCACAAGGTACAGACAAGTCTTGTGGGATCCATGCCTGGTTCGTTTTAATAAACGTTAGCTTGTCCACGTTGGCTGTGGACAGGTGGCTGCGCTTGTCTGTGATAACGCCCCCTGCCGCGCTAAACACAAGTTCAGACAATACACTGGCTGCAGGGCAGGCCAGCACCTCCAAGGCATAAAGGGCAAGCTCAGGCCATGTGGCCAATTTGGAAACTCAGGAGTTGAATGGGGCAGACCCATCAGTCAGTACGTGTAGGCGTGTGCACACATACTGTTCCACCATGTTGCTGAAATGCTGCCTCCTGCTAAGACGTTGCCTATCAGCTGGTGGTGCTGTTTGTAGTGGCCTGCTGCTGACAAAGCTTTTCCACATTTCGGCCATGCTAACCCAGCCTTCTGAGGTGCTGGCGGTGCCACATCTGCGTTGGCGACCTCTTCCTCCTCCTCTGCCTTCGCCCCTGGTGTAATTTGGGAATGCCCTCAGCAGCGTGTCTACCAGCGTGCGCTTGTAGTCGCGCATCTTCCGATCACTCTCCAGTGAGGGAATTAAGGACGGCATGTTTCCTTGTAACGGGGATCCAGCAGGGTGGCCACCCAGTAATCAGTACGAGTTACAATGTGGGCAACTCGGCTGTTGTTGTGCAGGCACTGCAGCATGTAGTCGCTCATGTGTGCCAGGCTGCCCAGAGGCAAAGACAAGCTGTCCTCTGTGGGAGGTGTATCATCTGTGTCCTCCGTATCCCCCCAGACACGCTCCAGTGATGCCCATGAGCTGCGTTGGGTGCCACCCTGCTGTGAACACGGTTCCTCCTCCTCATCCTCGTCCTCTTCATCCTCCAAAACTGTGCTTAAAAATGTTTTACCTGGCCTATGCTGGTGCAGGAACCCACCCTCCGAGCCACTTGTGAATGACTGGCCTGATAACTGTGGAAATGACACATCACATCCTCTTCCATCATCGCCTGAAGTGTTTTTTTCAAGGAGACATAGAAGTGGGATAGTAACGCTGAGAACAGCGTCATGGGCACTGGCCATGTTGGTGGAGTACTCGAAACACCGCAATATGGTACACAGGTCTCGCATGGAGGCCCACTCATTGGTGGTGAAGTGGTGCTGTTCCGCAGAGCGACTGACCTGTGCGTGCTTGCACAGTCTCTCCAGCATGTGCACGGTGGCGTTCCACCTTGTGGGCACATTGCATAGGAGGCGGTGAGCGGGAAGGCCAAAGTTCCACTGCAGCGCTGACAGGCGAGCAGCAGCAGGGTGAGAACGCTGAAAGCGTGCACAGACGGCCCGCACTTTCTGCAGCAGCTCTGACATATCCGGGTAGTTTTTTAGAAATTTCTGCACCACGAAATTCAGCACATGCGCCAGGCAAGGGATGTGCATCAAACCGGCTAGGCCCAGATCTGCTAAGAGATTTCGCCCATTTTCGCACACCACCAGACCGGGCTTGAGGCTCAGTGGCAACAACCACTCATTAATCTGTTGTTCAATGCCCATCCAAAGCTCCTGCGCAGTGTGGGGTTTATCCCCCAAACATATCAGTTTTAAAACAGCCTGCTTTCGTTTCCCCCTGGATGTGCTGAAGTTGGTGGTGAAGGTGTTACACTGACCGGATGAGGAGGTGGTAGAGGAGGAGGAAGCGGAGTAGGAGGAGGAGGCAACAGGAGGCAAAGAGAAATACCCTGCAATCCTCGGTGGCGGAAGGACGTGCGTCAAACTGCTATCTGCCTCAGGCCCACTCGCCACTACATTTGCCCAGTGTGCAGGTAGCAAGATATAGCATACCTGCCCGTGCTTACTGGTCCACGGATCAGTGGTTATGTGGACCTTGCCACAGATGGCATTGTGTAGTGCACACTTGATCTTGTCCCCGACTTGTTTGTGCAGGGAAGGGATGGTTCGCCTGGAAAAGTAGCGGCGGCTGGGAACCACATACTGTGGGACAGCCACCGCCATCAGGTTTTTTTTTTCAATGGTTTTTATTCATTTTTCTGCAGATTACAGAAATAAGTAAAGTAGTAGTAAAAAAAGCAATAAATACAACGTATAACAATTTCAATCGGTAACACAATACGTGGTGGTATCTACTAGCCGTGCACACAATAGGGTACGATCTGGCCATGCATGACATCAAAATGTGTTGTGTACGGCCATCCCACCCTCCAGCTCCGGGCACCCCAGTTTGGGCACACACTATACCTGACAGGTTGAGGAGTGGCACGGCCGCCCTCCTCGTATATATCGGTCATATAGCTCCTGGGTATAGTGGGTCATGCTTGAAGACGTAGCTAGTCAAGCTGGAACATGTTTGGTGATTTAATATGGGCTCCTGTATCCCACCATGTGCACAACCCCAAAATGCATACAACATGAGTAACTATTCATTGGCCGTGAAGTTCATAGCCAGGGATGAGCCAGGGTGAGGGGGAAACAGTAGTAGACATCCACTAGATATTTCTTACAGGTTTATATCTAATATGAGACAAATAACCTCCACTGTTGGATTGCAGATCATGGTAAAGTGCTGAGGAGTGAAGTCCGAAGGTGTGTAGGGTAGAGAAGGGCTGATAGACCGGTCCGGATTATGTTATAGAGGGGTGCTTCTCTGGTCCTTAATCCAGGGTTCCCAGTGCCTGGTAAAGTTTGAGGTGGTGAGGTTGGCCTTAGCAAATGCTGCTTCAAGCTGGTAGTGCGAGTTCAGTAATCTGATGAGATCCAAGGAGGTAGGTCTGACTTCCATTTTTTTGCGACTGCTAATCGTGCGGCATTCAAGATGTGGGTGGCGAGGACCTGCACGTGGCGAGGCCAGGTGGGGATTGACAGACCTATCAGGAGGACCAGAGAGGACATTAAGGTTGGTCCTTTGCAGAGAGAGGATAGTATGGAGGCGACTTCTTGCCAGTTGGGTTTGATGCGGCAACACTCCCACCATATGTGATATAAGGTTCCCCGTTCACCGCAGCCCCTCCAACACAATGGTGAAGTTGATGGGAAAATGTTAGCCAGTCTTGAAGGAGTATAGTACCATTTGTGAAATAGCTTTAGCAGGGATTCCCAGTGGGTAATGCACCGGGATGCTCGCCGTGGGTGCATGAGTGCTTCATTCCACTGCTTGGTTGGGGGTGAACTGTCTGCAAATTTACGCCAGAAGTTTGTGGAAGTATCGGGTGTCACTGACCGAGGTGATGTAAGAGAATTATATGCCATCAATATACCCTTGACATTGGGTTTTGGTGTTTCGTAGTACCTTAGTATGTCGAGTAATAGTGTTTCAACCTCTGATATTTTGTTGCTGGTGAGAATTGAGCGGGTTCTGAGATACAGAAAGAATGTTGATTTATGAATGCCATAAGTCTGCTGAAGCTGCGAGAATGGGAGCAAGCTTGAGGAGGAGTACAATTGGTCAAGTGTACTCATTCCAGCTTTACTCCATGCATCGAAGGATAGGTCTGGCGAGAGTAGTTCTATTGTTTTGAGATTTAATTTGGAGAGGATCTAGCTAGGTGTCCCGGTGTCCCTTGGTATACATGTGGACCATACTCTCAAGACTGCCGTGATTGTGTCCAAATAATAGTGTTGCCGTTTGAAGTTGAGAGTGACAGCTGAAAGTAAGAGTCTTAAGTATGTTGAGATGGCAGTGGTTTCAATTTGGGTCCAGGTTTTACTTGAACTGGGTACCCACCATTCTTTCAGTTGATCAAGAACTACTGCTCTGTAGTATGCTTGATTGTTTGGGGCTCCCATACCCCCCCTATGCACTGGGGAAAGTAGGATTTCGGTTTTGATTCTGGGTCTCTTGTGCTGCCAAATTAATTCATTAATCAATCTTTGTAATTGGTGAAGTTGAGAGGAAATGAGAGGTACAGGAATTGTGCGAACCATGTACAAAACATGCGGGAGCAAATACATTTTCGATTGGGCTATTGTTCCTGCCCAGGGACTAGGCTCAATTCTTTGGAAGTGCGCAAAAGCTACCCCTGAAGGTTGTTGAGGTTAGTGGTCAACATTAGCCGGCTTGGGAATGTTAAGTGAATGCCTAGGTATGGGAGTGAGGCCTTGGGAGACCACTGGAAGGGAGAGGTTGCAGATATGCGTTGTTTAATTTTTGGGTCGATGCCTAGATCAAGCATAATGGATTTGTTGTGGTTAACCTTGTACAGGGATACAGCACTGAATTGGTCTAAGAGTGCCTGGACATTAGAGAGGGACGTTTGAGAATCGGTGATGGTAATGATGACATCATCGGCGTATAGCCCAATTTTGTGCTCCACGTTACCGACGTTAATGCCCTTTATTGCCGGCGAGTAGAGTTGAGCGAACACCTGGACGTTCGGGTTCTGCTGGTCCGTCCGAACTTCGGGACAAAGTCTGGGTCCGGGTCCGGACGGAACCCGAACGATCGCACGGACAACGAACCCCATTGAAATCAATGGGGACCCGAACTTTTAGGCACAAAAATGGCTGTAGCAAAGTCCTGGAAAGCCCCAGAGGGGTGCAAAAGGAAGTAAAATGGGGGTAAGGGTAGGGCAAGTGCCCTACAAAAAAAATGGGGACAGGGAAATAACTTTAAATATTTATAAAAAAATAAAAACAAAAAAAAGCAAAAATGGAGGTGAATGTGGATCATCTTCAAACTGTGTCTGAAAAGTATTAATTAACGGTAGAAACCATATAACTGTTCCAAAATCATCTTCAAACTAGGGCAAGTGCCCTACAAATAAATGGGGATAGGGAAAAT
>BLSH010109980.1:1139731-1151656 GCA_018402905.1 Glandirana rugosa
TTGGTCCACTCCTCATGTTTCTGTTCACACAGAACGGATAATACTGACCCGCGGCCCAGTCTCCGAAGGGAAGGGGATCATACTTTGCTTCAGTATGTCACAGTACATGTTGGCATTCATGGTTCCCTCAATGAACTGTAGCTCCCCAGTGCTGGAAGCACTCATGCATCCCCAGACAATGACACTCCCGCCACCATGCTTGACTGTAGGCAAGACACACTTGTCTTTGTACTCCTCACCTGGTTTCCGCCACACACGCTTGACACCATCTGAACCAAATAAGTTTATTGTGGTCTCTTCAGACCACAGGACATGGTTCCAGTAATCCATGTCCTTAGTCTGCTTGTCTTCAGCAAACTGTTTGCGGGCTTTCTTGTGCATCATCTTTAGAAGAGGCTTCCTTCTGGGACGACAGCCATGCAGACCAATTTGATGCAGTGTGCCGGGTATGGTCTGAGCACTGACAAGATGACCCTCCCACCCCTTCAACCTCTGCAGCAATGCTGGAAGCACTCATACGTCTATTTCCCAAAGACAACCTCTGGATATGATGCTGAGTACATGCACTCAACTTCTTTGGTCGACCATGGCGAGGCCTGTTCTGAGTGGAAGCTGTCCTGTTAAACTGCTGTATGGTCTTGGCCACCATGCTGCAACTCAGTTTCAGGGTCTTGACAATCTTCTTATAGCCTAGGCCATGTTTATGTAGAGCAACAATTCTTTTTTTCAGATCCTCAGAGAGTTCTTTGCCATGAGGTGCCATGTTAAACTTCCAATGACCAGTATGAGAGACTGAGAGCGATAACACCAAATTTAACTCACCTTCTCCCCATTCATACCTGAGACCTTGTAACACTAATGAGTCACATGACATCGTGGAGGGAAAATGGCTAATTGGGCCCAATTTGGACATTTTCACTTAGGGGTGCACTCACTTTTGTTGCCAGTGGTTTAGATATTAATGGCTGTGTGTTGAGTTATTTTGAGGGGACAGCAACACTGTTATACAAGCTGTACATTCTCTACTTTACATTGTAGCAAAGTGTCATTTCTTCAGTGTTGTCGCATGAAAAGATATAATAAAATATTTACAAAAATGTGAGGGGTGTACTCACTTTTGTCAGATACTGTATATGTTTAATAAGTGCACATATATCTGTTGATTTTGCCAGAAATCTTGTGAACTGATAACTTCCAGTGCTAACGGCCTGTGCTCAAGGAGGGTTAATGGAGAGGTGGGGTGGGGGATATGTGAAGAGATCTGTGTTCTTTGTAATCTATCAGTAATGAAATAGGCAGGGCTGACAACACATGCCTTGGTTTCAGAAACAAAAATACATAGGGGTTGATTTACTAGAACTGGAGAGTGCAAAATCTGGTGCAGCTCTGCATAGAAACCATTCAGCTTCCAGTTTTTTTTTGTTTGTTTTTTTAATCAAAGCTTAAAGAATAAGTTCACCTTTGTAAAAAAAAAACAATAAATGCACATCTTTGTGCAAGTAAGCAAATGTGTGTAGCTAGCACCCTCTTAGGTAGGTGCTAAAGAGGGAGAGCATAGTTTTGGGTCTTCCTGCCAAGGAGGCTAATAGGTAAACTTCTTTCAGCCACCATGCTCGCTTTTGCCCACTTATCACCAGGCTAGGGTTGTGGCAAGAGGCCCTTGTCCTCATTAACATGGGAACAAGGTGCTTTACCAGGAGGTTGACTCCTTGACAAAGTACCTTCACAATGTAGAAGGCATGTGACCTAGTATGGTGCAGGAGGTGAAGAGACTGCAAGTTCACCCCTCCCCCTTTTCTAGCCAGCACGCTGCACACTCAATTCAGGGGGTGGTATGGATTTTGGGGGAGACCCCACAACATTTTTTTTATTTGCACACAGCAGTCCCATGAAATACAACACAGCACATAGCAGTCCCATGAAATACAGCACATAGCAGTCCCATGAAATACAACACAGCACATAGCAGTACCATGAAATACAGCACATAGCAGTCCCATGAAATACAGCACATACCAGTCCCATGAAATACAGCACATACCAGTCCCATAAAATACAGCCATACCTTTGTCCATGAAATGCAGCCTGACAGAGCTGAGAGGGAGATTCATATCTCCCGGCACCGCTGCGCTGTGATGATGTCATCACACTGCGCCTAGTGGAGCTCCAATCTGCAGCCAGATCCCATTCAGAAAGAAGACAGAGCAGCTCCATCTGCCGCAGTACTTAATTCGGCCACTGGGGCCAAATGAAGCCCCAGTGGCCAAATGAAGTGCTGCGGCTGCTCTGTCTTCTCACTGTGTGAGATCAGAGCAGCGCTCTATGCTGCCCGGGAGCCCGCAGTGTAATGCGAGCTCCTGGCGGCGACGAGGGTTTTTTTCAGGTATTCGCACCATAAGACGCAGGGAGACTTTCCCCCACTTTTTGGGGGGAAAAAAGTGCGTCTTATGGTGCGAAAAATACTGTATGTATGTGAGTTAGGTACCTTAGATAGCAAGCTCCTTGAGGGCAGGGGAGGGCTGGCAGCCATAGGCCTGGGGGACAAGTCCAGTCAAGTGGCCCATTGAACCACCGAATCAGCTCATCATCCATGCCCACCCAATGGGCCTAGCGGGATCCATGGTAGGGCCGACCCTGGGCGCCCCCCCTTTGCCTGCAGTTAGTTGGTGGCTGCGCCCCTGGGCCCTATTTCCTTCCTCCCAAGAAAAAAAAAGTGTGAGCGGGCAGCAGCCATCGGCCATTTTAAATGTAAGTTAGGGTGGCCTGGGGGGCAATTGCCACCCTACCCCCTGGGCCAGCCCTCCCCTGCTTGAGGGTAGGGACTGATGTGAATGTACAATATATATGTAAAGCGCTGCGTAAATTGACAGCTCTATATAAGTACCTGAAATAAAATGTAAAAAATAAAATAACTAATTATGTATGAAACATGTTATAATTTATTACTTCTAGGTTCACCACTCCATTTAAATGCCAGAGCTTGTATATACCTGTTAACAGCCTAATTGCACCCATTATGTAACTGCTGCGGTTATAATATAAATTGCAAGAGGGGAACAGAAAGAGGAAGGCTACCAAGGTGAAAAGCAAATATAGAGTTAGCTTTAAAACAGGGCTGCATCCAAATGATTACATCAGCTAGCTTTTATACCATTGAAGCAAACTGATCTACATTTGATTTGTACTTTCAGGTTAAACGTCATTGTAATGCATGCAGAGTGTTCTCCAAGAGCTCACATGCAGGTCTAATTAGCTATAATTAGTCAGCTGGTGTTAATTACATGCTCCAGTTTGGTTAATAAGGATATATGAATGAATCCAACTTATAACAAGGGATCTGACTGCCATCTGCTGGTGATCATGCAAATATGTGAATCTCATACAGTGCCTAAAATTGTTGGAAACAAAAAATGAAATTAAAATAGTTTTCTAAAAGAAGATGTTGCAAGTGCAAAGAAAAACATTTTTAATCTTTGTATAAATGTGAGTAGTGCAAAAAAATGCCTTCTCTGATCTTTATATTTCATGTTGCATTGGACTGTCCTTTCTCATTTACCCACAGGATTATACACTAAGGCCGGGCTCACACATGTGTGGCCATGTGTTTGTGCCTAGGGTCCGGTGCATGTCTGTTCACCGGTTCAGGTGTAATTCAGGTCCAAATTTTTGCCTGAATTCGCATCTGAACCGGACCCAAACACACACCGGACCCTTTTTCAATCTGGACTGCGGCCACCTTGGACAAGTGTGAATCAACTCCATTGAGAGCCATTCACACCTGCCTGTCATATGAATTGGATGCTTGGAAATCGGCATCCAATTCGCACATGCTTCTACTCAGCGTAATGGGAAGATACATGTAAAACCCTACACTATTCTTTTGAAAGACTTTGCAATAAAGTCATATAGTACATTGTGAGATTGCTGCTACGTAGTGGAGTAGATAAGAAGGGGCATATGGGGGTCCAAATCCCCCTCCCCCAGAGTGTCCATCCACAGGTAGGCTAGAAAGTCCTAGCTGGCGGCTGGATTTTTCAGTATTTTTAATAAACTGAAGTAAGCTGCCTCAGTGGAATACCTATTCAAAGCTTAGCCTGTTCATTACAGTGATGTTAAAACCAAAAACATGCATTGTATTTGCAGCTCTGCTGCTCCTTCATCCAGAGTGTAGATGTGCTAATACAGGATGTGCGTTACTGGCCCATTTGCCAAGTGAAAACAGAGGGGGAAAAGACAAATGCAGCCACCACATGTAATGATTGTTAAGCGTCAATATATTACATTTTTGGTTTTGTGTTTAATACCACTTTAAAAAGCCTTAGATGGATTCTCAATTGAGGTGGCCTACTTACTATGTCTGGGTGGCTGGCATTGTAGCACTGGGATACAGACTAGGGTACAGAGTGACATTGCAGCTAGACCTGGTTGGTGACAGTAGCCCCTAGGCTAGGAGGGGGCGACATTCACCAGGGGATGATGGCAGGGTATGCTGCAGGCAGGCACTTCTTTCCCATGGGTAAGGTTGTCTTAAAACTTTCACTTGTTTCTTGCTGGGTTCTGTGAACGTTTTCTGCTGTAACTGACATTACAGCCCATATTGTTGTTTGATGGGATAGTATTATCTATGTGATCCTTTCTGCCTAGTGCATTATATGACTCTCATACCAACCTTTCCAGTATGGAAGGTTCTAATAAGTTACTTTAGCTGACCACTGCACTTTGTACTGCATATGACATACCCCTGACCAGTGGAAGTTCGTCTATTGGGGTTCCTGGGGCAATGCCCCACTACCAGTTTGCAGGAAAAAAAAATCACCAGTTTGCAGAAAAAAAAAACTGTGTAGTTTTTATCAGTATTTGACCTCTCTCTCTCTGCTGTTGCTAGGTAGATTAGGAAAAAAAAGGTATAATCTTGATTTGTTTTTTCTAATCTGCCTAGCAACAGGTCGTGCGTCCTAAAAGTCAATACACCTCTCATTGAAAAGCATGGAGAAATCGTTTCTCCATGCTTATTTGTTCATTTGCAGCCCCCTATTGTGTTCAATGGAGCTCATTAGGACGGGTGAATATGACAGCCTGGCCAGTCCTATTGAGCTCTCTAATTTGCTCCCTGCCTGCACTAGGGAGGTGCCGAGGTGGAGACATGACAATGCCATGGAATGGATGATGGAGAACAGACCATTTGGGCAAGGGGTCCCATAAGAGCCCTTTGTGTTGTTCTTATCTCCCACTGCCAGTGACCCAGTCTCTCCCTCCTCCCCCCCTCAGCAGATGAGTGGTCTGGCCAGCCCCGGCGGCGTGACGTCACGGTTGGAGGCCCTGTGACTGGCTGTGAGACAGAGGAGTGCTAGAAGAAGAGGAGCTTTATTGCTGCTGTGCTGGTGACATTCCACTGCACCTGACCGTGACCGCAGCAACCCCGAGTCCTAACACAAACCAACCCGGCCAGCCTGCCTGCATGTATGTTTAACACAGGCAGTTATTAATGTTGTGGTGAATAATGATTTGTTAGCGCACTACTATTACTATTCATTTTGAAGGCCCCTCTCACCACACCTAGACATCATAGCACTGTTAGCACAGCACATGTGTGCTACTGCTACATGTTAGAGCATGCTAATAATACCATGCTCTAACATGTAGCAGTAACACACAGTAAAACACACATGTGCTGTGCTATGCTATGGCTAGGTGTGTTGGGACGCCTTCAAAATAATTTTTTTTTTTTGGGGGGGTCTCCTGGTGTAGAATTTCGCAGTCATTTTGTGGTCACTGTACAGTCCTGCACTGACATGTCATCACTTCTGACTTTGTCTATTTTCTTTTTAAAAGTAAACTTGTTCAAAGCCCTTAGTGGACTCCTTCCTTCTTTTTTTTTTTTTTTTTTGAAAAAACATTATTTTTGGATGTGGGTGGGCTGGTGGTGGTTGCACAGGGCACTTTATTGAATATATACACTCACTGGCTACTTTATTAGGTACACCTGTTCAATTGCTTGGTAACACACATTGGTAATCAGCCAACCAAATGGCAGCAGCTCAATGCATTTAGACATCTAGACAACTTTCTGAAGTTCAAACCGAGCATCAGAATGGGGAAGAAAGGGGATTTAAGTGACTTTGAACGTGGCATGGTTGTTGGTGACAGATGGGCTGGTCTGAGCATTTCTGGGATTTTCACACACAGCCATCTCTCAGGTTTACAGAGAATGGTGGGAAAGAGAGAAAATATCCAGTAAGTGGCAGTTGTGTGGAGGAAAATGCCTCGTTGATCTCAGAGGAGAATGGGCAGACTGGTTCCAGATGATAGAAGGCAACAGTAAGGCCCCTTTTACACATGCGGACCATTTGTCTATTTTTCATTCATCTCAATGGAAAAACTGATGTAAATGGATAATCATCAATATCTCTTTTTTGGAAAGGATCAAAGCCGTATTTTTCTTCTGTTACAAAAACAGATTGGACAAAAAAACGGATGTAAACTGACAACCGTTTCGTTTCTGCATGAAAGTGGCGATTTCAGCTGCGACTGTCAGATAGTGGGGTCAGAATTTGGTGCATCGATCCATCCTGCCTTGTATCACCGGTTGAGGCTGGTGGTGGAATGGTGTGGGGGATATTTTCTTGCCACACTTTGGGCCCCTAAGTAGCAACTGATCATTGTTTAAACGCCACAACCTAACCTGAGTATTGTTGCTGACCATGTCCATCCCTTTAGGACTACAGTGTCCCCACCTGTCTTTTTTTTCCCCACAGGTATGTCAGGGTTGTTCATCATCATCAAAACGTGACTGCAGTGGTGTTAAAGGAGACAAGGTAAAAAGTGTATCCAGACCACATTTTTGCAAAATCTGTAACTTTTGTAATATAAAAGAACTGCAAAACTTGTCACAAATACTATCAGATAAATAATAATTAATCCCAGCTTCAGCCAAATGTGTTCTGGTTTTGAATAGAGAGGGAATGGTTAGAACTGCTGTAAGGTTTTAATTGTTGCCCTTATGCCCATTGAGGACATTTTCCTGTCAGATTTTAAGTGCTGATGGTGTTTTTCCTATTCTGCCGACATCTGTCACCTGGACAGGAAGTGGAGGGATATCTCCCTTAGCCCTCGTTCACATTGGAGCGATATGTCATGCAATTTGACAGGTCAAATCGCATGACCTGTCGCAACCTATTGCCAACGATGGCATTGTTCTAATCGGTGGGACACCAACTTTCCGGCGCTGCACTAATTTGTAAAAGTAGTTCCTGCACTACTTTTGCCCATTCAGGTGCAACTTCAATAGACATCTGTGCATGAAGTCACACAAATATCTTTCAAGTAGCACCTGAAATCGCACTGACCTGCTACTTTGAAATCATGTAACTTCAAGCGAAGTAGAATGATTTCAAAGTAGCATCAATGTGAACCAGGGCTTATAAACTCAAACAATAATTGAGAGCAAATCTCTTCAGTGTGAAGGGTACTCCTCTCTCTTAGACATCTGTCACCAGAACAGGTGTCCACATTGGGGAATTTTCTCGTCCCTCCTTTTCTGGTGACAACTGTAAAATATTGGTTCCCAATTAGTGACAATGGTCACAAGGGAAAAAATATAGGGTAGATCTACCTATCAGGGACACAGAAAAAAAAATCATAAATGTTGATGATCTATTCGTTTAATGCTCTTTTATATATTGGGTGCTGCGCAACTGTTTTTTTTTTCAAATGTCATTCAGTATTTATTGACCTAAAGTTATGAGACACACTGCCTGCCTGCTAGATTTTGCAATTACTAAAACTAGGCAAAAATCCTGATGTTTGCTTTAAAAAAGTTTTGAGCAAAGAAACACGGGATCAACCATTGCGGATGTGATTTCAACATTGCAGTATTTTTGGCTGTCATCCCGGTCTTGGCTTCACTACCTGAAGCAAGCAGATGGGCGTTTAGACTTAAAGCGATTCTAAACCTTATTTTTTTTTCCCTTTAAAATAAAAAACAAACATGTCATACTTACCTTCCTCTCTGCAGTAGTTTTGCACAGAGTGGCCCTGATCCTCGTCTTCTGGGGTCCTCTAGCAGCGCTCCTGGGCCTTCCTCCGCATCCAGTGACCCATCAGAGAAAGCTTCCCTGGGGTCACCCGTGCGGGCATGCTCCCGTGTCCTGCTGTTTGCTTGTATTCACCCAAACAGCGGGGCTCCCGCGTCACTGGACCTGATTGACAGCTCCCCTGCTATCAATGCAGCCAATGAGGACCCGTGACACCATCCGGAGCGGATTGCTCATAGCCGCCGATGGAGCAAACAGGCTCGGGTAAGTAAAAGGGGGGCTCTGGGGGTTCACTACTGAGAAAAGGTTTTTCACCTTAATGCAAAGAATGAATTAAGGTGAAAAACCATGAAACTTTACAACCACTTTTAGACAAATCAGCAATGGCAGCTCATGTCCATCCCTTTGGGTTCGTTTTATGTGCCCTATCATACTATTATCTCTAACTCGATCATTAGGCCAGTTACCACTGTACCCTTATGTACAGGAAGAGGGGTGGAGGACTGGGTGAACAGCTCAATCTCAATATTTGCGGATGATACCAAGCTAAGCAGAGCAATCATTTCTCCACAGGATGTAGAAACCTGCAAGAAGATCTGAAAAAATGAATGGGGTGGGCAGACAAGTGTAAAATGAGATTTAATGTAGAAAAATGTCAGATAATGCATTTGGGTATCAAGAACAAGAAAGCAAACTACTCACTAGGGGGAGAGCCTCTGGGGGAATCTAGGATGGAAAAGGCCTAGGGGTCCTAGTAGAGAACAGGCTCAGCAGTGGCATGCAATGCCAAGCTGCTGCAAGCAAAGCTAACAAAGTGTTGGCATGCATCAAGAAAGGGATCAACTCCTCAGGAAGGATGTCCTGGTACTAGAAAGGGTTTAGAGAAGGGCAACAAAGCTAATTAAGGGATTGGAGGACCTCAGTTATGAGGAAAGATTACAAGCACTGAACTTATTCTCTCTGGAGAAGAGATGATGAGAGGGGATATGATTTCAATGTACAAATACTGTACTGGTGACCCCACAATAGGGACAAAACTATTCAGCGCAAGGGAGCACACAAAGACACGTGGTCATTCACTAAAACTAGAAGACAGGCGCTTTAACCTTAAAATGCATAGAGGTTTCTTTATGGTGAGAGCAGTGTAAATCTACATGATGTAGGACTGTGTGTGTACATTTCATATCGTAAAGAAGTAGATGTAAAGACGTGAGAACAAAATCAAATATCTCAATGAGTAATATTTTGACTACAGTAATTATGAATACAGTTGATGAACTCCTGCAGAAGCCCTTCCAAACTCTAACATTTGAAGAGAAAATGGAAGTGAAAAGACTGGGTCCTCATCAACCAAACATTACCATTACACAAGCTGCAAATGATAGAAGAAAATATTATAACTAGAGTTGAGCGAACACCTGGATGTTCAGGTTCGGCGGGTTCGGCCGAACTTGGCGGAAACGTTTGGGTTCAGTACCAAACTTGACCCTGGACCCCAAACCCAATTGAAGTCAATGGGGACGCAAACTTTTCGGCACAAAAATGGCTGTAAAAAAGGCCTGGAAAGTGCTAGAGGGCTGCAAAAGGAAGAAAAATGGGAGATGTTATTAGATCTGCAATCTGTCCCTCAAAGCAGTAGTAATCTCTACCTAGTCCAGTATCAGATCGTTCTGTAAGCAGATCATTCTGTAATGCAGGATGAGAGATCGTTCTGTAATCAGATCGTTCTGTAATGCAGTATGAGATGTTATAGATCTACAATCTGTCCCTCAAAGCAGTAGTAGTAATCTCTACCTAGTTATTAGATCTGCAATCTGTCCCTCACAATCTGTCCCTCACAGCGCCGGCAGTATCCTCTCCCTACACTAACCTGAGAGCATTTGACATGCAGCACTGTGACTCCAGCCTCATTACAGTTCGCGTTCGCTCAACTCTAATTATAACCACAACTTTCACCCACAGTGGTATCAAAAAAAGCAGTGGCTTTGTGGAAGTGTCTCCAAATCAGCTTTATTTTGTTTCCCATGCCTGTTGTTTGGTGGCGATGCCTCTTGGACCAAAAAGGGAATGACAGACATGAAGCATTTGACAGCCAGAATTAAGAAGCATGAAGCCAGCTCTTCACATGTTGAAAACTGTCTAAAGTTTGGGGTGCTTGGAACAGTTAATATTCAAACACAACTGAGTCATTCTTTCCAAATAAACATTCAAAGACACAATGAAGAGGTGGACAAGAATCATCACATTCTTTCAAAACTAATAGATTGCATACGTTTCTGCGGTGCTTTTAAATTGGCATTACGTGGCCATGATGAATCAGAATCCTCTTCTAATCGTTGAGTGTTTCTAGGATTGGAAGATTTTGTTGCCAGTATAGACAGTGCAATAGAGAAACACTTGAAAACTGCAACCGTTTTTAAAGGCACCTCTAAAACTATCCAGAATGAGCTACTTGATTGCATGCTTGATGTACTGAAAGAGGCAGATTTTGTGGCAGTGCAAGTAGACGAGACTACTGATGTGTCAACAAGTGTTCAGTCAGTTACAGTATTTCGGTATATTAATGACAAAGTCGTAGAAAGATTTTTTAGTTTCACAGTTCTCGAAAGGCTGATATGGAAACAATTGCTGCAAACGTGCTAGAAAAACAGCATTGTTTTTTCTGAGCCCAATGATACAAAAAGATTAATCGCTCAAAGCTACAATGGCGCTAGTGTGATGCGAGGAGAATATGGAGGAGTGCAAAAAAAAATAAAGGATATATACCCACATGTGCATTATGTACACTGCTATGCCCACCAGTTGAATTTAATTATGCAGCAAGCAGCATCCAAAATCTCAGCAGTGAGAGTTTTCTTTTCTAGCATAACTTCTATTGCTGCTTATTTTTCAAGATCCCCAAAGAGGACATCTGTGCTTGAAGAAGACTACCAAGAGGTGGATCTACACGTTGGAATTTTAATATAAGAACCGTAAATGTAGTCTTTGAGCTCAGAGAAGACCTAATTGAATGCTTCCAAACAATTGTTACCCATGCAGATAATTTTGATCCTACATCTGTTAATAAGGCACGATCATATGCAGAATTACTTGAAGACAGGGAGTTTGTATACTTCCTATTTTTATTCCATGAGATCATGCCAAATGTCAACATACTCTACTGTCAGCTGCAAAAAAGGGACACTGATGCTCTGTTTATTCATAAAGCCACTACTGTATTCAAAAGCAGAATCCAAGAAAATTGTGCCAGTATTGATGGGATAGAAGCAAAGTTATGGGTGCCGAAGTGGTTTGAATGTGTCAAGCTCATTATGTGTATGTAATAGACAAGGTATTAATGTGATATATACACAAAGAACTGTATGCGGCCGGCGGCCATTTGCTTGTGGCCCTGTTTCAATGGCACTCTGCCGGCTCACTAGGGCTCAATGCTTCTGTTATGAAGGAAACTAATTTTGCAGTGTTGCAAAATTTGGGAAGAGTGGGACTTTAACCACTTGACAACTGGGCACTTAAACCCCCTTAACAACCAGACCAATTTTCAGCTTTCAGCGCTCTCACACTTTGAATGATAATTACTCAGTCATGCAACATTGTACCCATATGAAATTTGCGTCCTTTTTTTCACACAAATAGAGCTTTCTTTTGGTGGTATTTAATCATCTCTGGGTTTTTTATTTTTTGCGCTATAATTAAAAAAAGACCGAAAATTTTGTAAAAAAATGAATTTTTCTTCGTTTCTGTTATAAAATTTTGCAAATTAGTAATTTTTCTTCATAAATTTTGGCCAAAATTTATACTGCTACCTATCTTTGGTAAAAAAAAAAAACAAATTAGTGTATATTATTTGGTCTTTGTGAAAGTTATAGAGTCTACAAGCTATGGTGCCAAT
>BLSH010109980.1:1179607-1192830 GCA_018402905.1 Glandirana rugosa
CTGACTTGGGGGGAGTAGACGGACTGATTTGGGGGGAGTAGACGGACTGACTTGGGGGGAGTAGACGGACTTACTCGGGGGGAGTAGACGGACTGACTTGGGGGGGGAGTAGACGGAGGGTTCAGTCAGGCAGATGAGGGGGGTTCATTCAGACAGATGTGGGGGTGTTCATTCAGGCAGATGTGGGGGGTTCAGTCAGGAAGATGGGGGGGTTCAGTCAGGCAGATGTGGGGGAGTTAAGTCAGGAAAAAGCAGAAGTGGTGGAGATGGCATCAGTGGCGCTGGCATTTACTTTTGTTACTTACTCAATGTCAGTCATGCCTCCAGCGATGCCTCTTCCAACATGGGGTCTCCTCCCTCTTCACGCTGTTGGCTGTTGGCCATCAGCTGGTCAGCTTGTCTCCTCTCCTGCAGTTTCCACCTCCTATCCGGACATATTTCTGTATGCAGCAATGGGGGAGCTGTGGACAGGATGGGCAGGCAGTCACCCTGTGTGGGTATGGAAACGAGTGCTCTGCCTGCCCACTCCTGTCATTACCTCTAACAGAAACGGCACCGGGCTCCCTCACAGTGGGATAAGCGGTGGTCCCTGTGAAATAAGCAGCGGAGCAGGCTGGCGGATGGGAGTTCTGCCACTGTCTTGGGTGTCAATGTGCCGCCCCTCTGAACCTGCCGTTCCGGTCCCACCGGGACCCATGATAGGGCCCGACTTGATCAACGGTGTAAATAAGGTTCAGGAATGTGGTCTTTTCAATATGAAAGCAAAATCAAGAACACAGGGACATGACCGCAAACTAACTGGAGGGAAGTTCAAAACTAATCTTAGAAAGTATTATTTTACTGAAAGGGTGGTTGATGAGTGGATCTATTGTCAGACAATGAGGTTAATAGGAAAAAAAATCCAAACAAAAAAGGGCATACTCGATGGACTACTCAGTGTTTTCCTGGTGTCATTTTTCTATGTTTCTATGTTTCACCTCTGCTACACAACACATACAAGGTCGGGTGCTTCACCCAGTGGCTAAAAGCTCAAGGATATCAAGGAATTTGTTGAATCTCAAGCAAAATCAATTCAAAGAAATTACCTGCACATTTAGAATTTTTAAAATGATTGGTGTAAATAGTATAGAGCACTATGTGGTTTAATATGCAGCTGTCTAATAAGAAATTAAAATACTGAAAGTGGACATTTGCAATGAGAAATTGAGGCTGACATGCAAGACTAAATTATAATTAATACCATTGTAGAAGTAAGCAGTAAAGAGAACTTTTGTACAGTCTTCAAATGGGACAGTACTACAGAAAAGCTATTTAGAAAGAAAATGGGCATCGCTAGTAGAAATAAAAATAATATTGGACAACAGACATAGTTTCATAGCCTCACAATCAAGCAAAAATCTGCCAGACGGTAACGCATAATGTGTTTCTTCTCCTTTAGGTAGGAAATTAAATAGGACAGGCAAGGGGAGACTGATATCCCAGAAAACCAAAAAGAGAAATAGGAAGGGCTAGTTAAATTAGCAGTCCTAACCTGAGTACTGTGAGCCATTATGTACTCTTGCTGACAAAATAAATGTAAAAATAAGAAACAACAAAGAATTTTGTGATGAATTGCAATCAATTCCTTTATCTTTCTTTTCAAATTGATTGAACTATTTACTAAATAATTGATTAATGAAATATAATATACATTTTCAAGTTTTATAAATATAGTAGAGCTTAGTACAAATCTTGCTCCTGCTGCTGCCTCTGTGCCTGTGAGGAGAAAGAGAGAGAGATTGACAGAAAAGCCAGATACGTATTTGATGGGGCTAGGGGGAGTTGATACTGAGAGAATGCATTAAAGGAAAAAAAAGGTGCCTTTAGAACCATTTTAACTGCAAAATATGGATTTCCAGTGTGCAAATTGTAAAGTAATACGTTTTAGTCTAGTTTTGTCCACAAATAAGGTGTAGGCCCTGGATGATCTGGAACCACTCTCAGGAAGAATGGGAGTGGTAAGTTTGAGTTAAGGGGACTTTTTCCCATATCAATGGACTATAGAGCTTTGAATTAATGGAAATCCTGTGCACAGGGCTGCTGATAGAAATTGCGGGGCCCCGTACAGGCTATTTGACAGGGCCCCCCCCCCAAGAAAATATTAAAGCTATATTTCGCTAAAAATACAATAAAACTATTAGCAGACACAAATACAACATAACTCACAGAATTCCTGCTAAATCTAAAAGATAAAACTGAGTTAATAAATAAAAATTAAGATGAGATGAAAAAAATATACAGGCTCAGGGATCCGAGGGACAGAGGGAGAGACCAATGACATTTATACAGCGATCAGAAATGAAAATATCCTTTGATTACTATATAAATGTCATTAACAGGGAATGGATTAACATGCAGGGGGCAGTGAAGGGATTAACAGTGTTCCCTGGGTGTGTTCTAACTCTATGGGGGCTGGGCTGGCAGGGGCACCAGAGATCAAACTGATCCCGAGTACAGGGATCAGTAGATATCTCTCATGCCGCCTGTCAGAAAGGGGAACTGCCATGTTTACATGGGCAGTTCCCCGTTCTGGGTCTGTACAAGCCGATCTCTGGTTGCCAGCGGACATCGAGTCCGCTCGACCACTCAAGGAGTGTGCAGTGGCCATGAGCGGGCGGTGCCCGGGAGCGCCGCTTATAGCCACCGGCAATAGTCGCGATGCGGACCAGAACTGGTTATTTAAATTCAAAGGTCATACCCAAAATTAATTAACAACAATATTATTTCAAAAGTTCTCGTTCAAAATCCGCTAGTAGGCTTCAGGAGGTTTTTAACAAACTTCAAGTGTTCCTGGAGCACTCTCATTAGGATCTGTGTTCAACATTTACTAACTAGAGCTGAATGGTACTTTAAAAGCTTCTACAAAGCTTGCTGAAAGCTCTGCAAATGCTTTGTCAAAAGTTTGCTGTTCTCACTGTTCTTATATAAGCTGAAGCGTGTGTGAATGGGCCTTAGACAGATTATTGAGATAAAGCAAAGCGGGCCACATCATGCAGTATTTTGGTCAAATTCACATTTATTGCACATCCAAAATATTCACAAAAATCTGCAAAGAGATAGGCATACTTGCTCAACCACGACATGCATGATGATGTCATGATTAGGCTCCTCCTAACATGTTACTTTACAGAGAATGTCTTCAAGGAAAGATGTGTAATGTCTACAAGCACTATATATAGAATGTAATCAAGGACCAAACAAGCGCTCTGGAAAAAATGAATTCATACTAAAATCACGCGTTCATTACACAATAATACATCACCTTATAATCAATGAAATTATATAAACAAATAAATAAAAACAAGCAATTTAACTGAATATACTGTGGTCCAATTACTCTAGAGCTCCATCCAGTGGTTGAATAACAGAAGAGCACACATTCAAACACTTAATGGTCACGTTGATTGCCTTAACTCCATATAACACTGTTAAAACTCACATATTTATTTTTAAAATATAACAGTGAAAGTAAAAAATAAAATTTTATGAAAAAAATGAAAATATTACATTTATGTGGCTGTAATACAAAGAGGAATAGAAATTGTATAATTAAAGAAATCATGAATCATTGCTGACATTGCAGGCCACACAGGCACTTAAGAAGGTATACAACCGATCTGGTAGAACAGTTGATAAATTATTTTATATTGTATATCTTATTGGCAATATTTGAGGAAGCACCCACATCTTTTGGAGGGAAAAATCCTTTCAAATCCCCGAACAGACCAACTCTTTTGGGCTGCTCAACCAAATTAGGTTCAATCACATCCCTAAGAGTGCAACCTTTTCTAAAGATAATGGGTGGATTATCCAGTAAACATGGCCCCAAAATGTTATCATTCTTTAAAATGTTTACGGAACAATTTCTTCAGAATCCCAAACTGATTGGAAAAGGTTGTATCAAAGTCCATTCAGACATATTATCCAGAGATTTCATACCATATCTCTGTAACAACAAGGAATCTGTATACTTCCAAGATGGCCTGCCTGTGATTAAAAAAATATCTTATTTGTAGCAACAATTTTAAATCTTAGTCATAAAAAAGTGTCCCTTGGGAATAGCTTTAAGCTACAAAGTGTGGTGGCAGCTTCCCACTGAGATAAATCCAATTTGGTCAGTCCTTTTAAAGTATGTTATTCCCCTCCTTAAGGATCATCACATACAAAAATGTAAATGTTTAAATAAAATGTTTCATGCAAATATTGTCAAGAATAATCTTTCAAGTAAATAGTGTGCCAAAAAAGTGCCAATGCCTGAAATTCAAGTGCAATCTGTGACTTAATGAAAATAATATTAATTAAACATTCAATCAAAAAAATCATTGTGAAGTGCAAAAAAAAAAATGATTGATATATGGATCAATCACATTCTCTCATGGACAATCCCAGTGTTCTAAAGTGACAGCGCAGTACTTCAATTCACTCCACGTGTGCCATGCCCCAGCTCCAGACTCACCAGATGTAGTTGACCTCTTATAGCTTATGCCAAAAGAAATCACAAGAAAGCTTTCCACAGCTCCATTGTGTGTGGCTAGGTATCATTGATGCTGCCTCTTTTTTCACAGACCAGTTGTCACGAACCTGGTGGTCGAGTCTGACTTGTGCAGGGGACAACCTCTCTTGCGGCCCTGGTTCAAGGACCCCTGGTAGTGGGGACAGGAAATCCTGGAGCACAGGGGGGCACTAGGGCTGGATATAGTCTCTGATGGCAGCTGAGAATCTGCTGGAGCTCGTGCAACAGAAGGGTAGTGATGCAGGCCGGGTCGTTAACAGGCTGGCGGTGAAGTACAGAATCAGATCAGGCAGGCGGGTGGTCGGATTCGGGCAGGGTCGGCAACGTGCAAGCAACAAAGGTACAAAGGAGCAGGCAAAGAGTAGTCGTAGACAGGCCGAAGGTCAGGGCAGGCAGATAGCAAACAAAGTCCAAGGGGAGCTGGGGTCACAGGATACAGGAAGTCACTTCAGAATAGCTCACGGGTCACAGGAAACTGGAACGCTGTAGAATGGACAGCATCCACTGCAGGTTCTCCCAAGCTTTAAATAGGGCCATCTGGTGCCACTTCCGGCACGTGCGAACGCGCACCACCGCGGAAGACTGCAAAAGGCACCCATGACCCCTAACACCAGTTTTGAAGCTCACATGTATAAAGCAGAGAGGGATATCATTGCGCAAAAATTTGTTTATTAAAACACAGCCACACATAAAAAAGCTACTCACATTGTTTAGTGCCTCCCCAGCACCCAGGGATCATCTGCCAGTAATTTTAAAGATTGCAGCTGATCGCTGCTCTGGAGGAAGCAGCCGATGCTGTCTGTGTATCTTATAGTCAATGTGTTTGCATTGAGAGAGTGCAGCTGCCCTGTGTTTGATATAAATTAACATTGAGCAGGTGTTATAATACTAGCTCCAAAAATGTAATCTCAATAGGATCTCATTTGCAAGTTAACTGGATTCCCCAGTTATTATTCAAATGTGTCATAAACACATGTAGTGCCTTGACATTATCCTTCCATATAAAGCGGGCATTATCTATGTAACTCCTCCAGAACACCAGTTCTGGAGTTGGATCAGCAAAGATGGCACCCTCCTCCCAATATGCCATGGATAAATTTGCTAAACTCTAATTGACCTTCATGCCCATTGCTATGCCCATTTTTTGTAAATATAATTTTCTTCCAAACTATAGAACTATGTTACATCACAAGCTTGAAAGCTTGAGTGGATTTAAAATAAAACTTTTTGTTCAGAAGGTAAATTATTGCCCAAATTTAGATATTTACTTATACTTTAAATCCCCCTTTTATAAGGAATACAGGTATAAAGTGAGGTCACATCAGCCTGTACCAACAGTCACCTTCAACACAACACAACTCTAATAACTTGGGTGGAATCGTTTAGAAAAGTTGGAGTTTTAACTACTAAGGGCTGGAGGTAAAAATTGATTTACTTACCTGCCCATGGGGTAACAGAGCAAATACCCTTACAATTGGGCACCCAGAGGCGTGTTGTGGATTTTTAGAAGGCAGTGCATGATGAATATTCATGGTGCATACGATACTTTTTTTTATCATCTCTCTTATCAATAATTCCTTTAGTGTACCCACTTTTCACTATTTTTTCTAAACCCCACTTATATTGTTGTGCAGGATCACCCTTTAACCCCTTTTTTATTGCCTTAGGGTAATCCTCTTTTTTAAGCAAAACATCCACTCCCCCCCCCCCCCCTTGTCAGTGCAACATATTACCAAGTCCTTCTGCTTACAGAGAGACTTGATTCCCAGCTGAACATCTTTATCTCTCTTACTTTTGCTATTAAGATTTTTCAACCTCTGTATTAAATTGCTTGTTTTGATTTATTTATTAATTTAGAATTTTTAGTTAAATTTTTAGATAATATTTTTTTCCAGAGCACTTGTTTACATTGATTACATTGTATATATATATAGTGCTTGTAGGCATCCCACTTTAGCTTCCTTTCCCCTGAAGAAGTTCTCTGTAGCGAAACATGTTGGGAGGAGCCTAATTGTGATGTCATCATGCATATCGATCGTAATGTGACCATGCAATTTTACCTATCTCTATTGCGAATTATTGTGAGTATTTTGTATGTGCAATAAATGTAAATTTGACCAAAATACTGCACAATATGGCCTGCTTTGCTCTCTGACATGGTGGTCTAATCTGTCTTACTGAGGAGTGAGTAATTTGTCCTTGGAGTTATTGGAGCAATTAAGAGATGGAAAAGTGGATGTGTCTGTGATGAACTACTTTGACCTTCTATAACCTAAAGGGTTCTGCCTCTCTGGTAAGGAGTTTGGGCACTTTGAGGAACACGGCTTGCAATGTTTTAATCACAAAAATTGAAATTTGAACAAGAACTTTTGAAATACTATGTATTGTAAATTAATTGAAAGCGTTTGTTAACCCAAAGTGCTTGTGCTGTGTCATTTGACCCCCTGTGCTCGTGTCAGCCCTCCTCCTGCTGCTCTCATACTTAACATGAAAGGCCCCTATCCCCTCTGTATTAGAACAAGAAGTTCCCCTGTGTCTGTGTTATATCATAAATATGCTTATCTGTATAGATAACACACCATCTTCCTGTGGTCATGTGACTCTTCAGTTCTGTCTCTCATCTCTCCTCGGCTGACGTCAGCTGCAGTGCTCGCTCCCCCTCCCCCACCCCTTGGACTCTCAGCTAGGCAAAAGGAGAGGAGAGAGGAGGCAACTGATCACAGCAAGAAGGTGTGTTATCAGTACAGATATGTGTTAGGACTTCCAGGAACCCCAACCGTCACTCCGACTTCCTGACCAGTAGTCTTGTTATCCGGTGGAGGACGGTTGTGATCCTGCAGCCAGAATTCTGGGACCTCTATGGTAAGTGCAAACAGACCAAATCAAGGAACAACAAAGAAATAACAGTTAGTAGAGGGTGTAGTTGGGAACCAAGAGTGACCCAATATTGGTCCGGTAGCAAATCCAGGTGGAGATCCAAGGGGTTTACTAGATACGGCATCAGGGACAGGCAAGGTTCGGCAAAAATCAGTCAACATAGTACAAAAGGGCAATCCATAAGCATAGTCTGGAACAAGCAAAGATCGTAATAAGCAAACAATCTGGTATAATAACAAGCAGGAACTGGAACCTATACTAGGGCACAGACAGGAAGGGGAAGTGAGGATTTATAGGGTACTAAATGAGGAGACTACCAACAGCTTTCCACTGGGTGGAGTCCAAAATCATGAAACAGAAGAAACCCAGGGGTCTACCAAAATAAATCTCCCAGTGGCTCAGAAGAAGGAAACCTAACACCAGGTCCCTGGATCGATTCCCGGTCAAGGCGTGACAGTACTGTCCACACAAAGATGCCCTTGGGCTATTTGGGCTTGGATGGATGCCTATCATGGAACAACCTCACCAGCTGTGGGGCATGCATATCACGAGCAGGCACCCGAGTCCACTCAGCAATAGAGTAGCCCTTCCCGTCCACCAGATAATGTAATTGTCTACCCTTACATCGGGAATCAAGAATCTTTCTAATTTCATATTCCTGATGGTCATCAACCGAGCCTGGAGAAGGATGTCTAGAGGGTAGAGAAAACCTATTCTTGTAAAAGGGTTTTAGCAGGGAGACATGAAAGGTATTGGGGATATGAAGATGTGGGGGCAAGCAAAGTTTATAGACTACAGGGTTGACCTGGCAAATAATGAGAAACGGTCCAACATATCTAGGACCTAATTTGGAAGAGGGTTGTCTCAATTTAAATTTTTTAGTGGACAACCATACTAGTTGATTGAGACAATAACTGGGGGCAGGTTTTCTGCGACGGTCTGTGTACCCCTTGTATTTGGAAACAGACTGAAGAAGAACCTTTCTTATGTCTCTCCAGTGTTTGGTTAACCTGGTCACCATGTTGGCTACCGTGGGTACCTCTACCAGAGAGGATTGGAAGGGAAGAACTTTAGGTTGATACCCAAATGCAGCTTGGAATGGAGAACATTTCAGAGAGGTGTGCCATAGTGAATTGTGAGCTAACTCAGTTAAAAGTAGCATCTCACTCCAGTTGTCATGTTCAGCATTAACATAAGTCCTCAGGTAGATCTCCAAATCTTGATTTACCCTCTCATTCTGGTCATTAGACTGTAGGTGGTATCCAGAAGACAGGGAATTCTTAATACCCAGATGTTTGCAAACAGCTCTCCAGAATGCAGATATGAATTGCGGCCCTCTGTCACTAACAATATCGACTGGAATCCCTTGTAAATGGACAACATTTTCAATAAAGGAAAGAGCCAAGGTTGGGGCTGAAGGCAGGGCTGGCATAGGAACGAAGTGTGCTAACTTCGAAAACCTGTCTACTGTGACCCAGATGACGGTATTCCCTCTGGAGGCAGGCAAGTCCACAATAAAATCTATGCTAATATGAGTCCAGGGAGCATGAGGAATGGGTAATGGTTGTAACAGGCCTTGGGGAACAGATCGAGGCATCTTGATAGTCTCACAAATAGTACAAGCATTAACAAAGGCTACAACATCCCTCTTCAGGGTAGGCCACCAAACTAGAGGCTTCAGGAGTAGGAAGGTTTGTTTGATACTAGGATGCCTGGAAGTTTTCTGTCCATGTGCCCTAGTATACTGTAAGGACTGCCAGGAACCCCAACGTCACTCCGGTTTCCTGACCAGTAGTCTTGTTATCCTGGTATCACGTGGAGGATGGTTGTGATCCTACAACCAGGATTCTGGAACCTCTATGGTAAGTGCAAACAGACCAAATCAAGGAACAACAAAGAAATAAATGACTCACGGTTAGTAGAGGGTGTAGTTGGGAGCCAAGGGTGACCCAATATCGGTCCGGTAGCAATCCAGGCGGAGATCCAAGGGGTTTACTAGATACGGTGTCAGGGACAGGCAAGGTTCGGCAACAATCGGTCAATGTAGTACAAAAGGGCAAAACAAAAGGGTAGTCGTGAAAAAGTTATTAACAAGCAAACAATCTGGTATAATAACAATCAGAAACTAGAACCTATACTAGGGCACAGATAGGAAAGGGGAGTAAGGTTTTATAGGGTACTAAATGAGGAGACTACCTACAGCTGGCCACTGGGTGGAGCCAGAGTCCACAATCATGAAACAGAAGAAACCCAGGGCTCTACCTAGATAAATCTCCCAGTGGCTCAGAAGAAGGAAACCCAACCCCTAGTATTAGCTAGTATTCTGTATTCAAGATATTTAAGTGCAGCAGTTCCGGATTTACTAATTTAAGACAAGGAGCACAGGATTTAAGATTTGTTTACGTATAGATTTGTTTTACAGATAGAATTGTTATGATCAGATCTAGTGGCAAGAAATCAGACTCGACTGTGGTTGTTGTTAAGGTGAGAGTAGTTTTATAGGCTAGGTGGAGAGTTGCTATCCAACTTTTCAAACAAGTCTTGTATTGTTTACTAAATGCCCAAGTGTGGCTGCCACCCCCTTTCTCCTCAACAGAGACCCTTCACCTTTTTCTGAAGACATCATGTCAGCCACATAATGCCTCTTGCTCTATTGTATATAGCATAACGATGTTGACATAATGATACTAGCACTGCTATCTGCTCCATTATACAGTGAATACAAAATACCCTCAGGGTACTGGTCCATGGACCCCTGCACTACCAAAATGTCATCAGTCTCATGTTTGAGCAACACTGGGAGTCATTCAACCTTGAAGACTAAGAATATGTTTTGGCAGAGAAGAGATTTTGCAAGGGACATCTATGGACTGAGGATGAGTATTATATCCAGAACTGTTTTTTTTTAAAGTTGAAAATATTTTTATTGAGAACAAAAGCACATTACAAAGGTAAAGTGGTAAGTGGCATATATCCACAAGTCCACTCAGTGGCAATCGCCCACAGTGAGTCACGGGACCATGAGCAGTACAGTGTTACAGATAACTATTACAGGGTAGAAAAACATTGTTATATTCAACAAAGACCGCTTTGAAATGCAAAAGCTTGAAGCCATATTATTTTCTGTGTTGAAAAAAAAACCTGAAAAACAGATTACTAGAAGAAAACAAGAGGTATAGTGAGAAATAAAGGGATAGTTATACAGAGAAGAGTATGAGAAAATAGAGAAGAGAAGGGGGGGGGTCTGCTGGAGGGTCCTGGCCCTGTATAGTTGCCTAACGAACCGACCAAGATCCGCTATCTGTCCAATATCAGGACTTGTTATGTACCTAGGAGGTTAGTGAGTGTGTCAGAGGCGGAGAAGTGGAGCCAGATCGACCATAACACCTTATATTTGTCTAAAGTATCATTGTCCATTGCCAAACTTTCTTCTATTCTCATGATGTCATTCACTGTGGATACCCACTGGGCTAGGGGAGGTGTGGTAGTTGATTTCCAGTATAATGGGATAGTTTGTCTGATTGTAGACAAAAGGAAACGGAGGAGGCATTTCTTTTGGGATACTGAAGAGCCAGGAAGGATAGAGAGCAGAGCGATCTTAGGCGAGGGAGTCAGAGAGTTGTCGTATAAATAATGCTTATATACCTGAAATACTTGATTCCAGAAGGGACGTATTCTCTCACACTCCCACCAGACATGTAGATATGTTCCGACATCCTTATTGCAACACCAGCAATCCTCTGAGGTATCCAGAAAAATTCTATGGAGAGTCCAGATGTCTCTGTACCACCGAGAGAGGATTTCAAAATTTTTTTCTTGTGAGTGGCAGAATATAGAGGATTTATGGGTGAAATGAAAAGCGGTTAGCCACTCTTCCCCTGAGATTTCGGTACCCAAATCCCTTGACCATAACCTAGTATATGATGGTAGACCTGTCTGTGTAAGAGCCTGAAGCAGGCTGTATCGTGAAGAGAGTAGATGTCTGGGCGTTTCCTGTAGCTTGCATAAGTGTCAAATTCTGTAAGAGGACGGTGTATGTAAGAGGGGTGGAAAAGTTGTTTTGTAAAAAAAGACCATATGCATGGACATCAGCCAGTTTCGGGGATTAGCTGGAACCACCGGGGTACCAGTTTGGGGATGTTAAAACTCATGGGCCCGTGACCAAGAAGTATGATGGTAGGAATCACACGATTGAGCTCCCATACCATGAGGAAAGGCCGGGTTATCAAATAGGGGTGTTAGGGGTGACGGAGCAGAGGACAGGACAAGACAAAGCCCTCTTCTATACCATAAATTCAGGGCAGCTAAAGTTAAGGGCGTGATAAGGCCCCATAACAAGGCTCTGAGATCCACAGGTGCTAAGTCTTGTTCGACCATCACAGAAGCTTTAGTAATAGGCCAGGGAACCATTCCAGTATTCGGGCCATGATGGATGTCTTATGGTAGATTTCAAAATCTGGGAGTCCTGTACCCCCTTGGAGCTTCGGGATGGTTAACAATTTGTACTTAACTTGGGACAGGCCCTGGTGCCATATAAATTTAATAGTAAGTGAGCGGAGGGAGGCAAAATATGATTTGGGTATTGGTATCGGTATGGCTTGAGAAAGATACAATAATTTGGGTAAAATATGCATTTTAATAGAATTGATGCGACCAAACCATGGCAAAGAGGAGCTCCCCCAAACCTCCAGATCCTTCCTAATACAGTATGTGAGAGGATCGGAATGTAGTTTAGTGTGAAGAGCTTGGGCAGGTTGGCGGGGATGTGGACTCCTAAGTACGAAATGCATTTGAATTGCCATTGAAAAGAATAGTTTGAGCAGAGTAGCAATAGCACAGAGGGGGGTAAGGATAGGTTGAGGGCTTCCATTTTGGACATATTCAATTTAAAGTTGCTGAAGGCCCCAAAGCGCCTGAACTCTGAAAGAAGGGAAGGTAGGGTCGTATGAGGCTGTTGTACATACACTAGGAGATCGTCCGCATAAAGAGATAAGTTATGGTGTGAAGTGGGAGTAAGGAAGCCCTAGATAGAGCCGTTCTGCCGAATGGCACACGCCAGGTGTTCGATAGCTATAACAAAAAGGAGTGGAGAGAGAGGACACCCCTGGCGTGTGCCATTGGAGATGTCAAAGGGCTCGGAAGAGGAACCATTAACCAGCACCGAGGCAGAGGGTCTAGAGTAGAGTGACATCACTTTTGAGATGTAAGTCTGGCCCAGACCCACCTGTTCTAGGGAGAGACAGAAAAAGCGCCAATTTACCCTATCGAACACTTTCTCAGCGTCGAAGGACAACAAGCAAGCTGTCACGTACCTGGTGGTAGAGTCTGGCTTATGCGGGGGCAACCTCTCTTGCGGCCCTGGTTCGAGAACCCCTGATAGTGGGAACAGGGAGCTCTGGAGCACAGGGGGGCACGAGGGCTGGACAATCTTCAGGTGGTAAGGAGAAGTCCAAGGTAGCTCGTGCAAGACGGGAGAATAGTGGTACAGTCCGAGTTGGCAACTGGCAGGCGGTGCGGTACAACGGGGTCAGGCAAACGGATGGTCGGGTTCAGGCAGGGTCGGTAACGTGCTGGCAACAGAAGTACAGGAGGAGCAGGCAAGCGGGTGGTCGTAGACAAGCCGGGGTCAGATGCAGGCAGATATCAACAGGTCCGAGGGATAAGCCGGGGTCACAGGAACAGGAAGTCACACAGAAGTAGTCACCGGGGGGTCGCAGGTGTAGGAAACGCTGTAGAGCGGACAGCACCGGCCACCAGGCTCTGCAGATTGAAATAGAGCCGCCGGGCGCCGTTT
>BLSH010109980.1:1202442-1217488 GCA_018402905.1 Glandirana rugosa
ACTCACTTACAGAAGTCTTTATTTACCTTTACATGGTTTAAATATAGTCGTCCTAGAAAATTAACCTCCAGGTTTCATTAAATTGAAGATCCTGCTGATATAAATTTGGTACATTTCCATTTATTTCTGAAGACATTCACTCAGTTATGCAAAACATGAAGGGGTGCCAATAATGGTGAGCAGGACTGTAAACTGCTAAATATCCTTTCTCTGATCACATGCACTCTCCCATGAAAAAAAAAACTCTTTAGCAATACACAACAAACTGAGCATGTGCAGCCTGACTCCAGTAACTCTGTCTTATCATAATTGTAGACAATGCAAGAAGGGTAGGATCTGTGCATACAGGATCAAACAGCCTTTTTACACAATGTAGAGGATTAACCTCTTAGGTTTCACTGTTAGTATAACAGGCATGCTTTACTACATATATAGACTTATTTTAATGTTTAAAAACACTTTAAGATGGTCATACATGGATCACATTTCTTTCTGTTAAGCAGGGACCGGCCAAATTTTGATTCATGCTTGGCCATTGTGGTTGAACACATAGTTACATAGTTACAGTATTGGTAAGGTTGAATAATCCAGTTCAACCTATGTAAGTGTGTGTGTGCATTTATGTCTCTAACACTTCCCATATCCCTGTATATTGGCTACACTAAGATGCCGATCTAAAAGTTTTAATAAATTATCAATACTTCCTGCTGACACCACTGATTGTGAAAGGGAGTTCCACATCCTTACCATTCTATGCAGTTTAAGGTTAAACCAATTCTTGTCCAACTTCATTGAATAACAACGTGTCATCTTGAGCAACCTGAGACTGAACAGTTTTCTCCCTATGTTAGAATCACCATTTAGATATTATATATTGCAAACATTTCTTCTCTTAAGCGTCTCTTCTCCAGGGAAAGCAAGCTCAATTAATGTGTGTAGCCTTTCCTCGTAGCTGAGGTCTTCCAGCCCCCTTATTAGTTTTATTTCCCTTCTCTGGACTCTCTCAAATTCCAGCACAGCCTTCCTGAGGACTGGTGACCTACTCAAGATGTGGCTGAGCCAGAATTTTGTAAAGTGGTAGAATTATAGATTTATCTCTTGAATATATCCCCTTTTTAATGCATGCTAATAGTCTGCTGGCCTTGCTTGCTGTTGCTTAGTATTACATGCTATGGCTGAGTCTGTCATCAACTAGGACCCCCATGTCCTTTTTTTTATCCTTGATTCCCAAAACAGAACGATCAGAATGGACCGGAGTCGATCTACCAAAAAACTTCTGTTCACCTGCCCTGTCAGTATTTTCTCACTTGATCAGCAACACAGGCAATAGGCTGCAGCGGTGATCTGTGTATTCTGATGGTGAGGGAGTCTGCTCACTGTCAGAATACAATGACACAGGATTGTGTCAGGAGGATTACAATGACACGGGGGTATTCTCCCATCCACATTGAATGTGTAGATGGGGGAATTAAATCCATTTTTTTTTTTTTTTTTTTTATTAACCCTCTGGTTGAATGAAAAAACTGACCTATACTGTACAGTATATGGCCAGCTTAAGTGCCATGGAATTCAACGCTACTGATTACTGTGACTGTCTGGCTCAAAGACTGAGCTGACTGCCTATGTGTGTGTGAGAAAGCACCTGATGTGGTAAATGGC
This sequence comes from Glandirana rugosa, assembly GCA_018402905.1. Classification (NCBI taxonomy): domain Eukaryota; kingdom Metazoa; phylum Chordata; class Amphibia; order Anura; family Ranidae; genus Glandirana; species Glandirana rugosa. Next base: position 1,204,102 of record BLSH010109980.1, read on the forward strand.
TTGCAGCCATCGCTAGACCCCCATGTAGACAGGAAGAGTCTGCAGGGGGGGCTGTAGGATCAGCAGTACCAAGATGTGCAAAGGATGAAAAAATGTCAAAAATAGCATTTTAATTAAAAAAAGAATAATAATTTTGTATTTGCCATAAAATGAATTTGTTGAAGCCCATTGAGGAATACAGAATTGTAGTAAATCTTGAACATGTGGGTCATACTATGTTTTCAACAGGCAACCAAATAAATAAAACCCTGCCTCCAACTGTCATGTCTAAGTTTTGTGAGCAACCAGTACATAAGAAAAGGAATAAAGTTTAGAATACATACTGCTTTAGAAACCTAAAGTTCATTCAGTTAGGATTTAACCCCTTTCCCTAATCTCAATCTTGATTATTGTCACCACTTTCAGTTTAGGTAATTTATTTGCATGCTTACTTAAATTTCCCCCCACAACCCAGCCATTGTACACACAGGGCATTTCCCCATCCTTTTCATCCGAGGGGTCCCATCCTTGACTAAGGAATGCAAGTGCAGCACAAACACCATACTCATTATCCAGAGTGGCAGCCTGCCAATTCTTTGACCTAGACACTGACAGGGATTGCCAAAATGATCAATATAAATTCTACATCTCCAACTATAGGCCTGTGCTGGCTGTCTAATTGGATTATTTGCAAATAGAGAGCACAGGCTGTGGTGGCTCTAAGCAGGGTGCAAAACTAAAAAGCTATATTTGGAGGTATGGCCTGCTAGAGGGAAAGTTACTGGTGAGATGGAAGAGGTTGCTTTGGCAATGTTTGTAGAAAATGCACTCATTCTTTTGTCCCTGTGGAGGTTGTGTACTGTCTTTCCAATTAGAATATGAACTAAACATGTCATTTGACTAGGGGTTCCCAAAGTGTAACAAAACTGCATAGCTAAATATGAGATTATTCCTCCTCATAAAATGTATTTCTGCACAGTGACATCAATTTCAGTAAGATGTATAAAAAAAAACAACATAGATAAACCGTATATGACAACCGAAACAGCTGGAAGAGTAGTAAAAAGAGAATCAGGAACACCAGACACCATGATTCTGTTAAATGCCATCTGAAATTGTCAAGAGACATTGACTTAAAAATGACAAGATATCTTCAATACTGACTTGACTCTGGAAAGATTTTGACAACATATGTGACAGAGTAACTGAAGCTAAAAATTACATCTCCGTTGTTGAGGACCCAGAGATGCACATGCTATGTGCATTCGAGGCTCTATATCAAACATAAAAGAACACAAGAAAGAACCAAAAATACTGAGAAATGAATAAGGAGGATTATATTACTGGGTCTTCCTGAGGACACACATATATTTACTATGGAGCAATACATTGTACAGCATGTGTGTGTGTGTGCCTGTGAAGGAAGGGGGTGTGCTCAAATGAAGCTCACATTTTTATTTCCTTTTGTTTAATGCAGGGAACGGTGTGGCAGCTCTGGCATATTTAGTTACCCTTATAAGGAGATTTTCCCTCACTTCCTGTTAGGATAGGAAGTGATAGGAAATGTCTCTAAGGGGAGCACAGACAAAAATGTATTTTTAGTAATGTGAGGAAGGTTTAGTAATGCTCCCATTACTTTTAAGAACATTAAGAAGTCACAGAATAAAAAACTGATAATAACGTTAACCCTTCACGACTTATCCAAAACACAAAAAATGGTTGAAGTAAGGCTTTAAAATGTTTTATCTTTTTTATTAATATAAAATCTTTATTTGACACATTGGCATTGAATGCATGGTACGTTAGTTTGCAGAGCATTCTGGGCCAGCCTGGCATGGTCTACCTCCTTTTTGCTTTCTCTAGCTCAATTGGATCTTTTTGCTGCCTCAAATGAACAGAGAGGGGAACATGCAACTCCTCTGAATCATATAAATGTTAACTTAATTTGATCTCAAGCTATTTAGTCCTCTATTAGTCTGGGTTTACACTGCTGTGTGGACACCATTTCAGGGACGAATCAGGCCCAAATTTTTGCCTGAATTCAGACCTGAAACGGAGCCAAAGATGCACAGGACCCCTGTGCAATCTGCTCCAAGGCTGCCACAGAAATGTGGGCAAACTCTCCTGTCATGCAAATTAGATGTGGAAAAACCCACATCCAATTCGCACTAGTGTGAACCCAGCCCTAAACTGTTTTTTCAGCAAAATAGCTATGGTTTGCCTAAATTTCTTTAAATTGATTTTACATTGAAATTTAGTATTTTCTAAAATCTCTTTGAAATTAGCAGCTATCTTCTCCATGGAGAATAATTCACATAAAAGGATTCCCTTTAGGCCCCTTTAACCCGTGATTAGATGGATCAAAGAGGACTGCAATGTAATGCTATTTGTGACCAGGTGTAAGTGGACGCACATCTGGGTCCTTTCTAGTTCTCTGGACAAAATGCAAGTTTCAGGCCTCATACACATGGGCGTTATTAACACAGCGTTTTTGAGCTGTTTGTACAGCTTAAGAACGCCACACCATGTTATTCAATGGCCTCATACACACACTGACGTTTTTGAGCTGTAACTGGCGTCTGCGATCTTAAGCTGTAGAACTAACGCAGGACCAGCGCGTTCGGAAGCTGCAGCGCTAGAGCTGTTTTGACGCTGAGCGTTAAGCCTCGTAAGACGTTTCTCTGCCTCTATTCAAAATCAATGGTTCCCTATGGGAGCCCATTGATTTGAATAGACATCGCACAGAAGTTGGATCATGATGATCCGACTTGCGGAGCGACTTGTGTGCTGAGGATCTTGAAGGGGAACCCCCGCAAAAAATGAAAAAAAAAATTGTGTGGGGTTTTCCCAAAGAGGTAACAGATGCTTCGGTCTGGTATGGATTTTAAGGGGAACCCCCACACTGAAAAAAAATGTGTAGGGTCCCCCCCAAAATCCATTCCAGACCCTTATCTGAGCACGCAGCCTGGCAGGCCAGGAAAGGGGGTGGGGAGGAGTGAGCACCCCCCCCTGGACCATACCAGGCTGCATGCCCTCAACATGGGGGGGCGGGTGCTTTGGGGCAGGGGGGCCCTACACCCCCACCCCAAAGCACCTTGTCCCCATGTTGATGAGGACAAAGACCTCTTCCCGTCAACCCTGTCCATTGATTGTCAGGGTCTGCTGGTGGGACTTATCAGAATCTGGAAGCCTAACAAGGGGGCTCCAAGATATCGGCCCCCCATCCTATGTGAATAAGTATGGGGTACATCGTACCCATACCCATTCACCTAAAAAAAAAGTGTCAAAAAAACACACTACACAGCTTTTTGAAATAGTTTATTAAATCAGCTCAGGCATCTTCTCCCCTCCCCTCTCCCCTTTCTGAGGGGTCTTCCATTGTCTGCTGGTCTTCTGCTGTTTTGCCGCTGTCTTCTCTGCTGTCTTCTCCCTCTTCTCTTCTTCTCATGTTGACTCGTCACTCTCTCCCACTCGAATTCCGGGTCCGTGCTGCGGAATGACTTATATAAGCATGGGGCGGGGCCATCCGCTGACCTCATCCAGAAGCCCTGCCCATATGACTTCACAGGGTGTGGCTGTGATTTCATAAGGGTAGGGCTTCCAGATGACATCAGCGGGTGCCCCCCCATTTTGAGGGCATGTGGCCTGGTGTGGTCTGGGGGGGGTGCTCGCTCATCCCCACCCCCTTTCCTGGCCTACCAGGCTGTGTGCTTGGATAAGGGTCTGGTATGGATCTTGGGGGAGACCCTACGCCATTTTTTCGCCTTAAAATCCATACCAGACCGAAGGGGGGGAACCCCACGCATTTTTTTTTTTCATTTTTTGCAGGGGTTCCCCTTCAAGATCCTCAGCACATAGGTCGCACCGCAAGTCGGATCATCATGATCTGACTTCTGGTGCAACTTCTATTCAAATCAATGGCCTCCCATAGGGAACCATTCATTTTGAATAGAGGCAGAGAAACGCCTCTGAAAGCTAGCATGGAAAAACGTGCATTGACGTCAATGCATAACGCTGATAAAATCGTGTTTTTAACACAGCTTTTTTCCTGGTGTCGGTACCAACGTTACAGCTCATTTTTTTAAAGGCCTGTGTGTATGAGGCCTCACTGTTCTACTGTTGTTCAATATTTAAAGTGTTACTAAAAACAATAAACACAACAATAAAATCAGTCTGGATATGCAGTAAATCATGCTGGTTATACTCACTGTGGAACCTAAGGGGTTAATCACCCCAATTGTGTAAAAAAGCCTGTTTGATCCTGTCTCCTCTGATCCTGTCCTTCTTCCAGAGTCCCCAATATATCTCCTGATAGTTCAGAGGCTAGGGGATAAGCTGCAAATGCTTATTTTTGTGTGTATTGCTAGAAATTTTTTTCTTGGGAGAGTGCATGTGATCAGCACAGGGCCATCAGCATTGTCCAGACAGAGGGTCAGGGGTCCTGCATCCTCATAGGACAATCATAGGATAATGAAAACTCATCCTACAAGCTTTAACCAGACACTGATAGAAGTCACAAAACTGCTCTAACTGCTGATGAGAAAAGGTATTTAGCAGTTCATATTTACTAAAACTATCGCACTTCCATGTTCTGAGTACTGTGGGCGACCAGATATAGTGAATGCAGGGTCCTGGGTTTAGTAACACTTTAACTTCAATGCATTTGCATTGTATTTTTATGCTTGTGTAAGGTAATTAGATTAAGAATGCTTTCAGAACTAGAAGTTTTAATAGGTTTTTATCATTTAACAAAATGGAAAGTAAATGAACAGAAGAGGAATCCAAATCAAATCAAATCAATATTTGGTGTGACCATCCTTTGTCTTCAAAACTGTGTCAGTTCTTCTTGGTACACTTGCACTTTTGAAGGAACTCAAAATCCTTCTGTCAACTCATGTAATCCCAGACAGTCTTGATGATGTTGAGATCAGGGCTTTGTAGGGTCCACCCATCACTTCCAGGACTTCTTGTTCTTCTTTCCGCTTAAGATAGTTCATAATGATATTGGCTGCGTGTTTGGGGTCATCGTCCTGCTGCAGAATAAATTTGGGGCCAATCACATGTCTCCCTGATGGTATGGCATGATTGATAAGCATCTGCCTGTATTTCTCAGCATTGAGGACACCATTGATCCTTACCATATTTGCAACTCCATTTGCAGAAATGCAACCCCAAACTTGCAAGGAATCTCCACCATGCTTCACTGTTGCCTGCAAAAACTCATTATTGTACCACTCTCCAGCCCTTCACTGCACAAACTGCAACAGCCAAATATTTCAAATTATAACTCATCAGTCCAGAGCACCTGCTGCCATTTTTTGCACCCCAGTCCTTATGTTTTCATGCATATTTGAGTCGCTTAGTCTTATTTCCATATTGGAGGTATAGCTTTTTGCCCGCAATTCTTCCATGAAAACCACTTCTGGTCAGACTTCTCCAGACAGTAGATAGGTGTACCTGAGTCCCACTGGTTTCCGCCAGTTCTGTGCTGGATATCTTCTGGTGTCGAAGGGAAGTAAGCATGATGTGTCTTTCATCTGCTGCATTGAAGAAGTTGTAAACCTCAGGAAGAAAAAGCCCCTGCACTAGAGTACTGCAGCATACAGAGAAGCCAATGTGGATACTATCAACCTAAATATCCCCAAATGCATATTATTATGAGGTTCTAATACCCCATTCATTACATATATACATATGTACACTCACATGCATGCATTGTTTAAGAATTATTAATGGTGCTATGTAAGTTTCACATGTAATGCTTTAAAATTCAGTATGTTTTTGATGTATCGATCTATTATTATTATTATCTATTATTAGTAGTAGTTGGTGACATTCAGCTGGTTATGGTCTGTAATGTTGAAGAAACCGAAGCTTGTCCAATTCACTTTTTCAGTTCCAATGAGTTCTTTACTAAGCATAGATCATAGATTCCCAAAGTGGTCTATGTGGACCCCCAGGGGTCGATTTTGACTTGCAGGGGGTCCATATCAGTGAGAAAAAAAATTGGCGGTGCACAAGATGTAAATGGGGGTCCACGTGAGCAGACCCCATTTAGGCAAGTCATCATCAACATTTAGGTGTTCCGTAAATATCTTATTACACCTAACACAGATTGTATGTACATAATACTTATAATAGACATAGAAATTACTTATATATATTAATTATATTTCCTAAAATTGTATTACAATTGCTATCAGAGCATCAGGCGCATCCCTCCCATTAACAGAATTATTTGTGTATTCATTTTATGTAAGAATTTTACTAGGTTCTGATTTGTTTCATTCCAAATCCAAATATTTACTTGCATTTTGTGCCTTTTCAATAAATGTATGAATCAAAATTGTTGGTTTTTCTTTTTTTACAATTGTCCACTTTACAAAAAAACCCTAAGTGAGCAACACTGTGTCAGCTGTCAAAAACACATTTGAAGTTAATAAGTTTAGGAAAATTCAATATTAGGCAGCCAGGGGGTCTATGGAAAACAAAAAAAATGGCTAGTGGTCTACGGGACGAAAAAGTTTGGGAACCTCTGGTATAGACTCTTTTGGACACTATTTTGGTGTTATATTTGAAAAGCAGGATATAGTGTTAAAACGATGAGCTGTACTAATCACAAAATATAGCTTATATAACTTTCCTTGTATCTTGTAACTTTCCATTGCTATCACTGTGTAATTCAATATCTTGCACTAGTAATGGTGATATTGCAATCCTCCTAAGAATTCGTTTCATAAAGCAACCTCCATTTTTTTTTAAACCTGAGGATGAATGACAGCTAATCAGGGGAATAGAAAATCCAATCTTCACTTCAAAAAACATAAGGACCTTTTAAAAAATGTATGTTTACTTTTACAGAGAGAGATTATATATTTTATTATGTGGCCAATTTAGAAGCAGCAATATGCAAAATATTTCACATTTCTAATAAATCTGGTTACTTCTGTATGAGTTATGAGTTATATGTGAGGGTTAATTTGTAGCTTTCATGTGTTGTTTTTTTATGAAATGCTTTGATCATTTCACACATCTTTTTACTGGATCCCTTCCATTCTTAAATTTGTTTAAGGTCTCAGCAGAAACTCTTCCAACCAGAGGAAACTCTAACAGATGACAGAATCTTACAGGAAGCGTGAGGTCAGATGAAGGGAGAACGAAACCACGGCTGTTTCATAAAATCATTTCTGATATTTTTCCTAATATATAGTATTTGGCTGAGAATGCTACGAGGCCCTGAAGTTTCATTCCCAAAAAATAAAAGTTTGCCAAGAATGTCCTCCAGAGAAACATAAGTCAAGGAAAACAAATTGGAGATGACTTTCCTTGAGCTTTAAGACTCATTTCTGCAAAAAGAGCCTTTTAACATTGTGGCCCAGATTTGAAGACTTTGAAGTGAGTTATGATACTCTGACTTCAGTGATTAATTACTGAATCTCTCCCACTGTCAGTAATTCACAGCAGCTTATTAACTGTTTCTTAATAAATAGACAAGATATTTCCATCCTATTTCTAACCAGTACAACTAAATCCTAATATGCTAATCTCGTAAATGACAGAATCATAAAGAAATACAAATTGTTCCATATGAAACTGCCAAAGAGTAATACTGACATAATTATAATATTTAAATTCTTGATAATTCAAATAAAACTGAAACAAAATAAAAATATGTCATCCCAATGTTTGACATGTATAGTCATACAAAGAGCAGTGTTCTTTAATAGGAATTTGCAGTTCTCAAAAATGCTGTGTTACGATGACAAAATGAAAGCCCAACTCCAGGCTTGAAAGACACACAATTTATGTTTAAAAAATAGTATAAATACATTTTCCAGGTGTTTTTAGTCCAGCCTCTGTAACTCTGGACAAAAAAGAGGGGTCCCCAGGACAGGAAGGGACAGGCAGCAATAAACAAGAACAGTAAAAGAAGGAAAAATCTTAAAGAGCCATTAAATGCTTCTTATATCCTTAAAGGCTCTATCCCTTCTTCACTCTATATAAAAACAAATGTTTTGGTTGGAGTTGGGCTTTAGCTGTCCCTGACTGTACACCTCCATGTTTTGAAGAAACATTTCTCTTCCACCTTGTAATGAACATAAACAAAGATAATAAATGTAAGGTGTTACTTCAGCATCCTCCCATCAAGAACCTGTAACCAGTGCGAGGAACCAGATATTTTAAACCCAATTACCAGCTAAGAGGAAATCTTTGTCGGAGAGAAGAAAAATTCTGAAGGAATTGGGGTCAATTGGGGAGCTTGGGGAGCTTTATTGTGACACCATTTGGCTCTGGTGGGGAGAAGTGAGGAAACCAGAGTTGCCTTAAAGGGGACATCATATCTTCTCAACTGCGATGATTTGCTGCTTATTACTGGACAGCAATATCTCTGGTGAGTTTGTATTCTGTCTGGTGATTCGTGGAACACATTTTTTGGGAGGTTATCTTTTAATCAAGGTGGTGTTTGTGTGGTCATACCAACATTTATTTTTCTCAGATAATAAATAAAAGCCATGCTTGCTCAATCATATATATGCAAATCAAAACCAATAATGCATCAGTATAAAAAAAATACTTAAATAATTCAAATAGTGGATTACTGTATATAAAATGCATGCAAAGATCAATGTGCATAATTAATCCAAACAATAATTAATCCAAAAAAAATGTAAACAAGTGTATGGAATAGTCCACTCAAAAGTGGCAGTGCTTAGAAATGATTAAAGCTGTGCTTATGCTTAATTGCTATAATCTTCTGTTCACCATCCCTCATCCGCTGTGCTAAAATCTGTGCCCTTCCCTGATGGGAACACACTCACCAGATGGGGTGACCCCCTTAGCATATACCAAGGTAGATCTCACAGGCTTTTCCACAGCTCGGCTATGCGTGGCTAATCCTTAGCTGTATTGTTAAAAAGGAAGTCCCTGGCAACGCTCATATGTAGGGAGGAATTAGAACAAAAAGGGATTCATAGCACAACAAATATTTATTAAAATTCTTCATAAAACATTGAAATACACTTACAGTGTCCAGTGCCCCTCCTGGCACCCTGGGATCAGGATATCATCAACAGGATATCATCAGATCTGACGGCTCCTGATGATGTCCCTATGGAGTGATGAAACATGTACGGGTCGAGGCAAATGGCAGACTGGGCTAGTAAAGCACTCTCATTTTGATGGTATGCACGCCGGTTGTCACATGGTGGAACGGCGGTATATGCATGTGTAAAATCGGCCTTGTACTTGTTTAATTATATATGTACTATGTTTTTTTTATACAAATAATGGATTATTGGTTTTGTATTGTACACATATGGTTGAGAAAGCACTTTTTTTAACTATTATCTGAGAGGTATGGTAATGTAGCATCTGTAGCTATCCGCAATTATATGTGCATATTAACATTGCGCAGGTTCATGTTACAGTAAAAAAAAATTATATTTGGTGAGCAGTGTGTGTAATTAGTGTATTCACTATTGATACTACTCTATAATCCCCCTTTTGTTGCTCCAGTATGTGAGTTTTGTCTATACAGTAATCTGATATACTTGTGGTGGAGCCCAAGTTTTGGAGGTGCTGAACAGAGGCTAGAGTGGACCTAAAGGGGTACCCTACTAATCACTGACATTCGTTTTGGTGCCTGTAGTTTAATCAGCCATTGATTCTGGTGAGTCTTCGCTTTGATGGGTTACAGAATTTTACGGATCTTCATTTGATGCAGATGTTATGGTGAAGAAGGAAATACAAAGAAGTTGAATTTGAAAGAGACTTTTTGCACACTATTTTTACAAATGTTTATTGTTTTTGGTGCAACATTTGTACCTTGAACATTCTTTTGGGTTTTTTGGTTTTTGGATGTCAAACCTTGATGTTAGCTGCCTAGATATTAAAATCCCTGGCACTGACTTTTATTATTTTATTTTGTTGCTTTTTCTTTTATCAGTTTTTAAAGCTTAAGAAGTTCCAAAGTAGAACAGTTGAAGATAAAGTTGCCCCAAAGAGAAATATTAGTATTTTCCCAAAAGAATTGGTATCCCCAGGGTAAGAATTTCAGGAAGGTTCTATTTATTCCAAAATTAAAATATAAGTGTATGACTGTATGAAGTAATTATATTTATCGAAATTATTAGCTGCTTATATTTTTTTTAGATGCAATAATACGATTTGTCATTAGATGGCGTGTAAGGATAATGTTTTTCATAAGATAATGGGTTTTAGTATTAAATTTGCAAATGCTACAATTATAATGATATGATTAATCATTTAAATGTATTTTTTTATTAATTGTTTTTTCCGGGTTTCATTTGATACATTTTTTTATGCATTACCTTTATTATTTTTTACTTCAATTTGTAAATTGTTGTTAAAGTTCTTTATTGCTTTCTTTTTGTTTTTAGTTACAATCTTTTTGTTATCCTGTGCTATAAAGTGAACCCATTCTGGCTTTTGTGCATTCTTCAGCATATAGATCAAAGACAGGAAACAGCTACACATTAAATTGTGAGCTTTTAGTACCAATTTTGTATTGCTATGAGGTATAGGCTAAACCATTCTTATAAAATGTAATTCTTAATAAAATGTAAGACAACTTGATGATAAAAATGCCATTCAATCTACTGATCATTTTTTTGTTGCATTGGGCAGGAATTAACTTACTTCAATCTATCTAATGTGGATTCAGGTTGCTCTCTTTTTCCTCTGATATCTGTATCAGTTGATTCTGACATTTTTCTCTGACACTAGATAATCCATTGTGGCCACCCTCCCACCGCATACAGCAGGTGATTGACGGCCTCAGATGTGCATGAGAGTGTGTATATGGGAGTGAGTCCTTTCCCTCCACTCAGGTCTCTGATTACACTCAGCTCTGTGCTCTGAGCTATACAGTGTGAGATGTTAGAATCCCATCCACTGCCTCCTGGAAGCTGAGAAATACCATTTGATCTGTGCACTTTGGAAATGTTCTGGAAGAGAGAGGGCTACAGATAAACAGGTACAGCTTATGTAGGAGGATTTGCTTCATCACTGTGTACCACCTAAGGTTAGTCACTTCATGGGGCTTATTGAGGGGTTTATTTTCACTTTAATTGTAAATGGAACATGTGCTTTGCCTGTGTAGGGCAAAGCAATAGGTTCACCTTGATGACAGCTCAACCAGTTGCTTTTACTTGCCCTATTTTGGCTACCCAGGCACATTGGGGGGGAATTCAATAAAGATATTGCTCCACTTTTCTGGTGTTAACCCCTCTTGTTAATGTGTTATACCAAATTCATGAAGCATCTGCAACACTTTTGGTTCAAACAGCAACTCATGCACCAAAATCAAGCAGTTCCTAATTGCACCACTTTTACATTGTAGCACAATGTCTGTGCCAAAGTTAAAATAAAGCGCCAACAGTTCATATCTTATGAAAGTGGAGCTATATGGGACCAACTCTCTTTTGATGTACAGAGAGAGGCCACGGCACAGACAGATTTACAACATATCCCTCTAAAAGTGTGCATCGTGTGCCAATTTCAAGTACTGGTCCTAGACGGATAAATTAATTTGGCCCATACTGCACCACTTTTTGAGGGAGTGTGAGACACTTTCACGAAATCTGTCTGCACCAGTCTTTATGAATTCCAGGGATTGTTTGGTTGGTGCAAGAAAGGAAATGATTTGGTATTCTCTCCTTTTCTTTCTATGTGACACCACTAGTGCTTGATGATTGGCTGCTCAGGCACTCAGAACTGTCACATGGGAAAGCATGCTCAGTCCTTACAAAGGGATCTATTTTTCTTTCCTGGAGGCTGAACAGAGAAAGAGGAAGTTGAATAATAACAACTGGTAGGGCCATTATTAAAGTGAACCTTTTGCATACTTTACACCTACTTTAGATTTCTTAGATGTCAACATTCACATCACATACGTTTAAAAAAAAAAGCAGCTTTTTAGAGGTTCTTTTCTGTAAAATCCAGCAAGGAAACATTCTACTTAGCTATCTTTGTTTAACCACTTCAGCCATGGAAGGATTTACCCCTTTCCTGACCAGAGCACTTTTTGCGTTTCTGCACTGCGTCGCTTTAACTGACAATTGCGCGGTCGTGCGACATTGTACCCAAACGCAATGTGCGTCCTTTTTTTCCCACAAATAGAGCTTTCTTTTGGTGGTATTTGATCGCCTCTGCGCCATTTCTGATCACCGCTATAAACAAAAAAAGAGCAACAATTTCGCAAAAAAAAAAACAGTTTTTCTTACTTTTTGCTAAAATACAAATCCAAAAAAAAAAAATATAAAAAAACATTTTTTTTCATCGGTTTTGGCCTATTCATATTCTTCCTCATATTTTTGGTAAAAAAAATCGCAATCAGCGTTTATTGATTGGTTTGCGCAAAAGTGGCCGCGTTTACGGATGATGAGAATTCATTTCTGGGGTTTTTATTTTTTTTAATTTTTTAATAGTAATGCCGGCGATCTGCGATTTTTAGCGGTACTGCGATATTGGGGCGGACATGTCGGACCATTTTGACACTTTTTTGGGACCAATGACATTTATACAGCGATCAGAAATTGAAATGTCCACTGATTACAGTATAAATGTCATTGGCAGTGAAGGGGTTAACCTGCAGGGTGTAGTGAAGGGGTTAACTGTGTTCCCTGGGTGTGTTCTAACTGTGGGGGGGCTGGGCTACCATGGGCATAAGAGATCTAACTGATCCCAGTGACAGGGATCAGTAGATCTCCTATGCCCACACTAACAGAGCGGGGAACCGCCGTGTTTACATCGGCGGTTTCCCGTTCTTTGGCTGTGGCCGCTTATCGCAGCTCGCCGGCGGACATCGGGTCCACCCGAGCCGCGGTCACACTCCTCAGGAGTACGGCGGGCACGCGCCCCCTAGCGGCCACCCGCAGATCGCCGCTTTTTTACGGCGATTTGCGGCTAACATCTACACTGCCGCCATAAATATACAGCGCGCAGTGTGGAACCGGTTAATACAGGGACTGAAGAGTTGTGCGTGTCATAATTAACCTTGTCTGTACTGTGCAGGCAGATATAATCTCATCAGTTGTAAACTAGATTTGAACACTATCTGTCCTGGCAAAATGGTTACAATTTTAAAAGCTAACCTGCTGCATTGTATGCTAATAAGAACTGAATTCAGCCTGTCCTCAGCCTTCCTACTGTTACAGATCACATGAAACTTCTTGACAAACCCTTGCACTCAGCTATGACATCTTCTAAACATCTAAAAGGTAATCTCCTTGAAATGAGGCTGGCGGCACTCCAGGCTTAATGCAATATAAAAATGTATTGAAATACCAGAGCGATCATCCAAAAAATGAACATAGGAACTGGATACAAAAGATAGGTGACGCGTTTCACACGTCTAGCGTGCTTCTTCACAACCATGATTTTTTGG
>BLSH010109980.1:1227824-1249892 GCA_018402905.1 Glandirana rugosa
TATGTACACGTAAGATTAGTGGTGGAATTCGTAGGGTGGGGGTTGGAGGATATTGGGAAGTAAAACATATGCCCCGCCCTAATCCGTCCGAACGAGTTATACCGGAAAGGATGGCGTTAAGACCGTATATACGCCACGAGACACTAAGACTTAACCGTCATTTCGGAGGTTGAACACGTCTCTAGAGTGGCAGTTAAGCAGGCTGTTGAACGTATCTATTTACACTTTGAAACTATATTTGTAGCCTAGTGTGTAATTTGAACTTTACTACTGTTTTGGTGTTTTAAGGTAGGGACACGGACCTAAAGTCTCTGGTACGGGTCCCATATGGTACGTGGAGATCGATGCCAATCTAAGTTCCTTGTGGGATCAAGGTACTGATTGTAATGTAACCATAAGAAATCCTGTTTCTTTGTTTGAACACATGGAACTAGGGTGTTCCTTGAATCTAACCGTAGCTAGAGGTGCATGGTATACCCTGGGCATGGTCTCTGAAATCCAGGCACAGGGATGGAATTTTGTGGTTTTGTCATCATTTCAAGTTTAATGTGTGATCCGATGTTTATATCAAAGTTTCACATTTATCTATGCAAGTTGTCGGACGAATTGACGGTGAGATCTCTGCACAAGTTGGAGGCTTTACTGCCAATTCAGAATCACAGAGCACCGCATATATGCCAGAATTGCGGTAGGAAAGGCCATATTGAGCAAGCCTGCCTAATCCCGCCCCGTATACAAAATGAAGGGTTATAGGAGGTTGGGGGTGGGATGCTTAAGGTGGTGATTAGAATGCACATGTATATATTATGGTAACGGATTGATTTGTGTGATAGTATAGTTTGATATACCTGTAGTAGATTAGTGATTTGGGTGAATAAGGCCCTCCTCGAGGTTCTGTATCTGGAAGCTGGTTGAAACGTGGCTCTGAGTGTGTGTTGGTGAATGGTGAGTGAATGGACACCCCTTGCCTATATTGCACCCCCTCATGAAGAGACCAGGAAGGAGAAAACACAGAATGGTGCCATGGATGCTGTCGATGAAGAATGGTGGTAGGTGTATCACCCAGAGGCAAAGCGGCACATGTTGAGAAACCCATGCTAAGACATTTATGGACTGTGCCATAGGAGCTGTTCCAGAGGAAGGGAGGTGTGTGCCCTTTAGGCAAAGCGGCACATGTTGGGAAACACAACATGTTGAGACATTTATGGCCTGTACCATAGGAGCTGTTTCGGAAGAAGGGAGGTGTGTGCCCTTCAGGCACAAAGCGGTATATGTTGGAGGGCAACATGGTTTTTCCATAATGCAAGAAATATGAAATCTAATCATATCTGGTCTGCACACTACTGGAAGTAACCTGGAATGCCATTCAACAAGTTTTATGGAGATGACCAGTGCATATCAACCTTCATCTTGGAGTCCTGCCCCCGGGCAGGGGAGTAACAGCAGGAATGTAAGCCACATGGTGTAATAAAGTTTGGGACCTGAATGACTGTGCATAAAAACGTCAATAGTCAACTGCTAAAGTGATTGATTGCCTGACTTACAGATATTCAAAAGAACACCGGGCCTGGGAAGATGGTGGACCAGATATGAGATATACATGGACATATACTGCCTCTAGTGGTTGCTACCGCATACAACACAGCATGCATCCTAGGGGATGGATTGAAGAAAGGAGATCGGCCACCATTGGTTATAATCCTATATAGGCTGGCATTTGGGTGTG
This sequence comes from Glandirana rugosa, assembly GCA_018402905.1. Classification (NCBI taxonomy): domain Eukaryota; kingdom Metazoa; phylum Chordata; class Amphibia; order Anura; family Ranidae; genus Glandirana; species Glandirana rugosa. The sequence goes on from BLSH010109980.1 coordinate 1,229,551, forward strand.
TGTGGGTGGGTGCCTGAGCACAGTTTAAAGTTTGTAAGCTACTTCCTGCTCCCTCTCTCTCGCCCATTGGAGCCCAGCCAGAATAGCATCTTGAGGACAGTGACATGTAACGTATCATTGTTTGTTGTGTACTCTATATTTTCTTATAGTGTTTTATGTTAGCATTTCTACTTTCTGTATAATAAATGAAATCCTTGCTTTATAAAGAAGAGTGATTGATTATTTATATATAAGCTAACCTTATTATCATACCATTATCGTTACTGTTGTCAGAGTTTAGTAGGTTAACAAATGAGAGGAATAGACAATTAATATATAATTACAAATAAACTTGGGGAACCCATAACCACCCCATTTTTATATCATTTGGCACCCCAGACATTTATGGACTTTTCCACAGAGGCTGTCTCTGAATAAGGGTGGTATGTGCCCTTCAGGCCCAAAGCGGCGTATGTTGGATAGCAACATGGTTTAATATCATAGTTTTGGAGTGTTACTGATATGGCAGGCCGGAGTTGGAATTTACAAGTGGCCTAATCACTGTGGGGTAAAAAAAGCCATCTGGCATAGTTGGAATTCACAAGTTGATCCAGTGGGGTGTTGGTAATAAGGAGTCAAGAATGAATGGCCACATCCTTCCAGGAAGTATCCATACATTTCCTGATTCCCAGACATCAAAGGGGACCATCTGACCACTAACGATGGTGGGTCAGCTGTGAGTGATAAATGGACACAAATAAACTTGGGGAAATCATAACCACCCCATTTTTATTTCACAAACATTTGCATGCAACACACCTGTTTGACTGCTTTCCCTCTGTTTCCCATGCGGCTGAATTGCTAGAGATTGAAACCATGTCCGATTCATCATGACTTACCTAAATAATCCAATTATGGACATGCTAACATTCTTGTTTTCCTTGTTTATGATTGCATAATAAAATGGAGCACAGCTTAATCTTGTTTAACAGGTTACCACCCGGCCACAGTATATTTATTGTGGCAGGGCAGCACAGGCAGCCTGGGTCATGTACATGAACGTCATTCAGCCAAGGGTATGCTGTGCGATCACATGATCACAATGTCAACAATGCTGTTATGAATGGATTTCATTCATAACAGCTGTGATTCCTATAGTGATGCTGTGATTGGAACACAACTATCACATGGTACCTGGGCCAATCACAGCACCATGTACCATGTGATAGCTGTGGACCAATCACAGCACACAATAGTAAATCACAGCTGTTATGATTGTAACCCATTTGTGACAGTTCAAAACATTGTTGTTAAAGTGATTATCAGTGCTGATTAACTGAAAATGCCCTGGTCATGAAGGGGGTAAAACTTTCAAGAGGTAAAGTGGTTAAGCAGGCCACACACTAGTAGAATTTTGCTGAAAAATGTTTGTTTTGAGAAAGTTCATTTGATTTCCTAATTGTTAGTGGGGTCAAATCAATTTTTCAACAGAAGTAACAAGAGAATTCAAAGGAGCAGAATAGAATTTTTTTCTCGAACTAACACATTTCTAACAGTAAATGTGGTTTTAATTTCATGAAAGTCAATTACTCCAAAACAGAATGTTAAAGCGGTTGTCTACCCATTTTGTTTACTTTTACCTACAGGTAAGCCTATAATAAGGCTTACCTGTAGGTAAAATGAATATCTTCTAAACCTGTATGGTTTAGAAGATATTCCCTTTTAATTCGCTGCGGCGTTACGGCGCATGCGCCGTGTATGTCCCGGCACGTGCGCCGTGTATGTCCCAGCGCATGCGTCGTGTATGTCCCGGCAAAAGACCGGCAATAGTTCCGGACCTTGCCGAGAAAAACGGGTCCCGCGCTCATGCGCGGGAGTGACGTCTCGCGGCTCCGGCCAGACACAGCGCCGGAGCCGCGTACCCGGAAGCAAGATCTGAGGGAAGATGTCCGCTCCATCAGAGCGGACCAAGCAGCCCAGTCGGATCTTCGTTTCAAGGTAAGTATTTCATAATGAGCTAGTATGCGGTGCATACTAGCTCATTATGCTATTGTCTTGCAGGCTTTCATTTTTTTTTTTTTAAATGGGTGGACAACCGCTTTAAAATCAAACACGTTTTGAAGTACTTTTGAATGACATTCATCACGTCATCAATTTTACTGTTGAGAATTTTCATACAAATGTTTGTATTCTTTGCTCCCTCCATTATCTGTTTATAATATATGAAACACTTAAAGAAATATATGTATATAGCGTTCCATGCATTGTATCTGAACTTTTAAAGGGCTTTTTTCACATTTTTGAAAATTTCTTAGACAAAGTTACAGCAAAATTAGACCAAATATAGGTTTGGTGTCCGTTAAAAAATAAATAATAATAAACCTCCTTTGCAAACATGTAAACATGTCTATCAGGAACAAGTGTGGCATATTATTTTTCCAAATTTCTATCAATAAAGAATGGCTGAAGAATAAACATTTCATATGTGTTTTTTTTTTTTTTTACAAACAAAGGTGCTTTATTGGTTGTTCATATATTGTATACAGCATACCAAATATGTCATTCACATTGCATGATATTCCGAAGGATTGTTATTGAAAACAATTAGGACCATAACACAAAGCTTATCAGCGATTGTAAACATACAGTAGAGCCATCAGTTACATAGCTTATATTCGTGCAACTGTAATTACATCACATTTACCACTGCATTTAACCATTTATATCCGGTGTATGTGCATATATAGGCTTCCTGGAAGGGTATCCCACCCCTATCCCCCCACTCCATCCTCTAGATTGCACCAGGGGCCCCAAACCTTGTCGTACTTCCACGCGCAGCCCCTGTTCCTGTAGGTGATTCTATACATAGGTAAGGCTGCTGTCACCAGTGCCTCCCAGGATGCCAGAGAGGGGGAATTTACCGAAATCCATTTTAAAAGAATTTCCTTTTTGGCATAGAAAAGAAGAAACGAAATCAATAGTTTTGTGTGGTATGGCCTTTGAACATCGTCATGCACCCCTAGTAGGGCCAGTTCAGGTGTCATAGGCACAGTCAGCTGCAGCCTGCAATTAATTTGTTCAAAGACCCCAGTCCAGTAGGGTCTTACTCTAGGACAGTCCCAAAGCATGTGAATCAGAGTGCCAATCTGCGACTGACAGCGCTGGCAGTGGGGGTCTCTATCCGGAAAAATGTGATGTAGTTTAAAGGGGGTGTAGTGTAGTCTGTGTATAATTTTAATCTGTATGAATTTGTCACCCGATGAGATGACCAACTTAGGTCCCAACTCAAGACACTCCTCCCAGTCCTCCCTATTCAATGCTGGAATGTCTTCCTGCCATAGCTCCCATAGTTTGGTGATTCTGGGGGAGTCTTTACTCAACAATACACAATAAAGTGTTGAAAGGGGCTTGCGTAATTCTCCCTGCGAAAGTAAGGCCTCTATGGGGTCCTCTTGAAGTGTCAGTGTGCGCGGGAACTGAGCTCGAATAGCATGTTTGAGTTGCATATACCTAAAATGCATCCACCGGGGGAGTCCAAATGCCGCGGCCAATTCCTCAAAGGGGGGTAGGGCCCCCTGAGTGAGGGCGTCCCCCAGAGTGGTAATGCCGTATCTTGCCCACACTTTGGGATCTGGTATAGTTTTCAGGTGAGGGAATCGTGGGTTCCCCCATAGTGGTTGGGCCGGGGACCATTTATCCGGCGACAAAAAACGCTTCCTAGCAACCTCCCACACCCTATATGTTATTTTCGTAGGCCTAGGAGAGTTTAGATACGCTCCCGGACCCCTGTAAGCAAAATTACGTAAGTCTGTCAGGGAGCCCAAGCAGGCCGTCTCAAGGCACGTCGCCGCATTTGCCCTCGATCCCTCAAACCACCAGCGAACCGTGACCAACATAGCCGCCCACCAATATACTTGAAAATTAGGGAGAGCGGGCGCATGCGCGGAGCTGGACCGAGCGGACATGCCAGCCTAGCTCTCCGCTACACGGAGCCAGTCGGGACCTGATTTCACTAGATCTGCAACGCTGTAACCTCAGGAAAAACACCAGCATCCAGCCGAGATCCTGTACAGTCGCCCGGACAGGTAATAATGGTCCACGGAGGGTCCAAAACCAAGTACAAGGCCTCCACCATCAAAGAGGCCTTGTCACGTGGCTCACTGAAGATGGCGGCGTCCCACCAAGCTGCAGCAAGTGGCGGCGGCGGCGGACCGAAGGTCCGCAAACAAATCCTTCCAGTTCCCTCACTCCCAGAGGACTCGGATACCGAATCCCCTCTCTCCCCTGGTCTGGGCACAGAATCAGAGGCCTCTCCAGCACTCTTGAAGCAAATAGAGCGCATGCTGCACAAGGCCTTACGCCAGACCTCGGATCACATTACCAGTAGCCTCACCAGGGAGATTAGAGAGCTGGGGGCTCGCACCGCTGCGCTAGAGGAGAGGGCTGAAGAGCTAGAGACAATCACACAAAACTAGATGGCGGAGGTAGAGAACCTAAAAGAGGAAAACCTGGCACTACAAAATAAGCTGGAAGATATAGAAAACAGGGATAGGAGGTTGAATCTGCGCATTAGAGGGATACCAGAAACGGTGCTAGATGTACAATCCACAATAACAGCTTTGTTCCAGGAATTACAGCCAGCAATTCCCTTAGAGCGCCTTGAGATGGATAGAGTACACAGAGCACTTGCACCCAAGAAGCAGGATGGTCCCCCGCGGGATATTATCGCCAAATTACATTTCTATCGCACAAAAGAACAGCTTCTTACTGCTGCGCGTGAGAAAGGGGACCTATCCTTTCAAGGACATTCGTATCAGATCTTTCCAGATATCTCTCAGGTAACCATCTTAAAGCGCAAAGCGATGAAGCCCCTTCTGAACATATTACAACAGAAGCAAATTGTTTACCACTGGGGATTTCCCTTCTCCATACGATTTACATATAATGGCCGGAAATACAAGTGTAACAACATGACAGAGCTCCAGCAAACCCTGCAAGAACTCCACCTCACTGAAGAACAACATCATCAACCTGGGCCATCTCGCCGGAGATCGGCAGGTATCTCGCCCTCCAAATCTTTCTCCTCCCCAGATAAACAACGGGACTCCCATGCACATAAGCGCAGCCGCCTAGGTCCGCAACCCCAAGACCAAGAAGACACCATGGATTGAGTTAAAAACAATGTTACACTTCTCTTGGTCATATTAGGCCTCATTCCTCTCGGATCTTCACCCAGAGATTGACAACCTCAGTTTGACTACACAACCCCTCATTAGATGAGGACACCAGACTATCCAGCTTAGCCACTTCATGTCAAGCTGGGCCTTGTTCTTTGTCCTAATGCTTTTCTCTGCCGGTTGCAGATATATGAAACTGGAAAATCAGGACGGATATAACCTGTCTGTTCTTACTTCTTCAACAACCTGATTTACTGTCAATCAGCAGCCTCGGTACTATTGCTTTCAGTCCCTGTCCAGGGTCGAGGCATGTTCATTGACCATATACCTTGGGAACCATTTCACCACTGGCTAAGGGCCCATATAGACTTCCCCAGCTGGAGTTCTACAATTTCCTGACCATTCTAATAGTCATGAATGGAACGGAACACCACCTCTCCCCAGAGGCAACTCCCCCAATTGAACAAACCGGGTCTACCAGGCCTCCTTCATCCCAGACTGAACTAACTCAACTGGCAAGGCCCCACGCCACACCAGGGCCCAACGGCCTTTGTTAAGTGACGTCTTGTTTCCCCCTTATTGTACTCTCAAATTTTTTTTTTTTTTTTTTTTTTTTAAGTTACTTACCCCCACCCATGGGTTTGACATACTGTGAATGTTGCAGATTGTTTTGAATTTTTTTGTTTGCATCCCGCCAGGTCCAGGCTCTGATGCAGTTGATCCATGTGCCCGACAGGATATCTATGTAGGCCCTTGTGTATTATGCGGGCTTGTATAGATACCCAGTACCTTCCTGCTGCCGGGGCAGCTCCCCTGCCGCAGCATTTGTTATTAGTTGAAGTATATGTTTGTTGTATGATGATATTTTTATACAATGTTCAACTAAACCTCTTTTTTCTTCTAACTCTAGTCCTACTTCCTTATCTTTCTCCACCTTACGAGTCCGCGTGTCCTGCTCGTCCCGCCGTCCGACGGCTCCATCCTGGTAAGCAACTTCCTATACAACACACACCATGGCTCCTTTGAATATTCTGTCTTTAAATGTGCAGGGGCTCAACGTACCACAAAAGCGTACCAAAGCATTCAGGTATTTTAATTCACAAAAAGCACAAGTAGTTTGTCTACAGGAGACACACTTTGCAACCCAACACACCCCTAAATTCTTTAGTGCAAACTACCCACAGGTCTATACTGCTTCCGCACCCACCAAAAAAAGAGGAACCCTAATAGCATTTCACAAAACGGTCCCCTTCACCCCCACACTTCAACTACCAGACCCGGAGGGTAGGTACCTGATATTATCGGGACACATCCTTGATGTAGAAGTGACCATAGTCTCCTATTACGCGCCTAACACTAACCCAAACCCCTTCCTATCCAATCTTTTACAAATAGTGGCAGCACATAAGAGAGGCTCTCTGATATTATGTGGTGACTCTAATCAATGTTTACACCCATACTTGGACAAGTCACCCTATAACCCACCAGACAAAACTAACAAACAGACTTTTTGTCGTCTTCTCAACACCTACAATTTAGTTGACACATGGCGTGAGATGAACCCAGCCAAAAGACGCTATACGTACTACTCGTACCCACATAAAACGTTCTCACGCATTGATCACATCTTGGTAACAATTGGTTTATCCCCGGAGTTACTCTCCTCTAGCATCCTTCCGATTCCATGGTCTGATCATTGCGCCGTTATGACCACGATTGCCTCCCCTATACCAAGGTCTCAGGATACTTCCTGGCACTTACCAAACCATATTCTGAAACAGCCATCCCATTGCATCGATATCAAACAAGCCCTCCTCGAGTACTTAGACATAAACAACACACCTGAAATTTCCCCATTGACATTGTGGGAAGCCCACAAACCTGTTCTGAGAGGAATCCTTCAACGTCAGGCTGCCAAATTCAATAAAGAACGTAAGCTTCTGGAACACAAACTAGAAACTGAATACCATAAATACTCTCTAGAATTTAGCCAGAATCCCAACCCCACGACAATTTCAAAACTTGAAAAGGCCAAATTGGAATACGACCTATTTCTTACTGAGGATGCTGACAAAAGACTACGTAGATCTCGCCACAAATATTTTATGCAAGCCAACAAACCTGACACTTTACTAGCAAGACTTATACGTAATGCAAATACTCCACGCAAACCGATCCGACTAAATATAGGCAGAAACACTCTATCTAGTAACCCCATAAAGATAGTGCGTAAATTTAGAACTCATTTAGCAAAGCTTTATGCGGGGAACGATTCTTTTGACCAAAGTGCAGCAAATGCCTTATTTTCCCGTATAAGACTTCCAAAAGTTAGCGGTTCGGAGGCGGAACAAATTGATAAGATGATTTCAGTAGAAGAAGTTCTACAGGCTATAAAAGAGCTCAAACTAAACAAAAGACCAGGGCCTGATGGCTACACAGCCCTTTACTATTGCACCTTTTCGGAGATCCTTTCCCCGATTTTGGCCAAAGCATTTAACAGCATACTTAAAGGACACTCCTTTAGACAAGAAACATTGACTGCGACGATATGTATGATACCTAAACCACACACTGACGAATCTTCTTGCTCTAACTATAGGCCGATATCTTTAATAAACCTGGACATTAAGTTGCTCTCGAAAATTTTGGCCACCAGACTCAAAAATATAATTGGTCGCCTTATCCATAGAGATCAAACTGGATTTATTCCGGTGAGACAAGCTAATGACAATATACGCAGGGCAGTCCTGTTGGCCTATACTGCTAGAACTAGGAAGATTCCCACTTGCTTTCTTTCGCTTGATATCAAAAAAGCCTTTGATTCTGTCTCGTGGTCCTACATGCGCTACACACTATCAGCTTGGGGCTTTGGCCCCCATCTCATGCAATGGATTTCTGCTCTATACAGTAACCCATTAGCTAGTGTTAGATATGCCGGTTACAGCTCGGTACCCTTCCCCATCGAAAGAGGCACACGCCAAGGATGCCCTCTCTCGCCTCTCTTATTCGCTTTATTAATAGAACCACTGGCCTGTCTTATAAGAGAGTCGAGAGAGGTCACTGGGATTGAATTAGGAGGATATCAGCATAAGATTTGTCTTTTTGCTGATGATATTTTACTATTCCTGACTACACCGCAAATCTCAGGTCCGAATCTTCTGCCCATTTTAGATAAATTTGCCCAGATATCAGGTTTAGAGGTAAACCCAGGGAAGTCACGGGCTCTGAACATATCACTTTCTCCCGCAGAGTTGGAGATTGCTAGAGGGGCTTTCCCATTCCCATGGGCCCCCTCTTCCATCCCATACTTAGGAGTACATTTGACGGCAGAATATGACAAAATGTTCACTGCCAACTTCCCAGGAGCCCTAAGGAGTATCTCAAGTTTGCTGCAATCTTGGTCCTCCCTCCCAATTTCATGGCTGGGGAGGATCAACGTTATTAAGATGGTTGTTCTCCCGAAGATGCTCTATCTTTTTAGGGTTCTACCAATGAAGGTTCCGGCACATTTTCTGCGAATTATTCAAAAAAGAGCGGAAAGCTTTATATGGGGTAAAATAAGGCCAAGAGTAGCAAGGAAAACGCTTTACCTTTCTAAAACTAGTGGCGGCTTGGGAGTACCTAACTTCACGGCTTATTACAGAGCTGGGCAACTTGCAATCCTACCTAAATACCATGCCACCCAAGAAACACCTCTCTGGGTACATGTCGAAGCGGCTGAGTGTGACCCGCTCTCAGTGGCAAATCTTCTCTGGCTCCAGCCATCGGAACGTGGTCTTATAAGGCACCCGTTGATTAAACATACTCTCTCTCTGTGGGATCAAAACAAGACCAGACATAACCTGCAATCCCCCTACAACCCCCTCCTCTCCTATATGAAAAACCCGAGCTTCACACCGGCCTGGGAATCGCCTAATAGCTTTAGAGCATGGACCTCAGCGGGGTTACTACGCCTACACCACTTAGTTAATCATAGGTCTTTTCGCACATTCTCAGATTTGGCTGAATCCTTTCAACTTCCCCCAAATGAACAGTTTAGATACCTCCAAATCAAAAACTTCTTCGGTCACTCACTCAGAAATGGGTCTCCGATATCCCCTCTTTCCCCATTTGAAACATTTTGCAATAAAGATCCACACGCAAGGGGAATAATCTCCTCCCTATATACACAACTCATATCGACCTCAAACCTACCCAGACCACCTTACACCAATAAATGGGAAGAAGATTTAGGACAGACCTTGGAACAGTCTGACTGGAATAGTATTTGGGCGGCAACTAAGTCATCCTCACCCAGCATCCTAGCCCTCGAAACCAACTATAAGGTACTATCTAGGTGGTACTTAGTACCGGCTAGGATAGCTAAATATGTCCCGGGTTACCAACCCCTTTGCTTTAGAGGTTGCTCAGAGCTAGGTACTTATTTCCACATTTGGTGGTCTTGCCCCAAGGTAGTTAGACTATGGCAAAAAGTGTTTCAATTAGCCCCTACTATCTTAGGCGTCTCAATTTCCCCTGATCCACAAGTGGCACTACTCAACCTAAAACCAGACATAATAACGCGTACACAATTTAAACTTCTAGTACATCTTTTCACAGCCACTAAACAGGTGATTGCCAAAGCCTGGAAATCCCCTAATTTGACATTTGCTGAAGTAAAACACAGGACAACTAACTTCATGATCCACGCCAAATATGAGGCGCTAGACAAGGATCAAGACTCCAAATTTACGCTTATATGGGATCCCTGGATCACACACTGTCTACCCTGCACATTTGACCACTCAGTTCTATTACCATGGTAATCATTCATGAAACCCAGGATGGAGTGTCTGATGGGCGGACGGACATGGATATGTGGACCCTACCTTTTCTATCTTTCTTTCACTTTCCCACTTTTCTTTGACTTTATTCTTTCTTCTTGATAGTATATTCGGATTACAAACGGTTTCGAGTTGCTGTTCTATTATAATAGGTATGCCAAAAGATAAACTATACCCATTTAACATTTGTGAACAGATATAAAGTACACCCTAGTCAACTGTCATAATTATTGAATTTTAAATGCTCATTACGCACCCATCTATCAGCTGGTTTTCATGTTGGGCACAGATTAGTCCCCATTGGGGTGCCCTACATGAACAGTGCTGGTGGATCGGGACACTTGTACCGCTTGATGCTTTTATGTACCAGTTCAGCAACACAGTGACTTCTTTGTAAACTCGTAAACTTACTTTTTACATATGTTTGCTACAGTTTCTCGATACCTAATAATGTTTTTTTCTTGTAACAATGTGAAACTTTGAATAAAATCCTTAAACAGGGAAAATTAGGGAGAGCAAGCCCACCCATATGGGCCGGCAGCCATAGAGTAGTTTTCGCCATTCGTGGCGCCCCACCACTCCAAATGAACGAGCTAAGGGTTGAACTAATTTCGGCAAAGAGAGAGGTGGGGATCCATTCAGGGCAGTTACGGAATATATAGTTGAACCTGGGAAGGATAATCATCTTAAGAAGATTAATTCGTCCTAGGATATTCAATGGGAGTTTGTTCCATGCAGAACAGCGTTTTTTAAGGTCATTAATTAATGGTCGAAGATTTTTGTCTATATACCCCATCGTCCGTCTAGTCACTACCACCCCCAAATATCGAAACTCGTCAACCCATTTCAGTGGTGTAGAGGCGGCAGACAGTTTCGCCGCATCGTCAATAGGGAATAATACCGATTTCGTCCAGTTAATCCTGATCCCAGAATATTTACCGAACATATCAAAAATCTGTAAGGCGGCTTGTAATGAGGGTCTGGCATCGTTAAGGTACAAGAGGGTGTCATCTGCATAAAGCGAGATTTTTTCTTCCAGTCTACCCACCCTGAGACCCTTAACCTGCGGAGCAGTACGGATCCAAATGGCCAAGGGCTCAAGCGCCAGGGCAAAGAGACTAGGAGAAAGAGGACATCCCTGTCGCGTCCCGCGCGATAACCTGAAGGAGGAAGAGAGCCAGTTGTTCGTACGGAATCTAGCTCTGGGTGCACTATACAGTAATTGAAGGCCGTGAAGATACCGCGGGCTAAACCCAAAACGGTTCAGCACCTCCCAAAGATATACCCACTCCACAGAATCAAATGCCTTCTCTGCATCGAGAGAGGCAATGATTCTAGACCCAGCATTATCATGGGGGATGTGCAAATTAAGATGAAGTCGTCTAATATTTATATCCGTCCCCTTGCCCGGCATAAACCCTGTCTGATCCACATCTATCAATTCCTCTATGACTTGAGAGAGTCGAGAGGCCAAAATCTTAGCAAATATTTTTGCATCGACATTTAGTAATGATATAGGCCTATAGGACGCACATTCCTGTGGATCCTTCCCCGATTTAGGCACCAGCACTATAATCGCCTCGGCCATTGACTCGGGCAGAGTTTCCAATGTCCCTAGTTTGGACAGGAGGGATGTTAATTTGGGGACCAGCAATTCACTGTAATTTTGATAAAATTCTGAAGGAAGACCGTCCGCCCCAGGTGCCTTCCCCCCCTTTAGCCCACTTATCGCCTCCTGGACCTCTTCTACAGTAATGTCACCCTCTAATTTCTCCCGCGCTGCTTCCGACAGTGTAGGGATTGGCAACTCATTTAAGAAGGATAGTAGTTCAGAATTTTGATATTCTACCCTAGTAGTATATATAGAGCAGAAAAATCTGGCAAAACGTTCCTTAATAAGTCTAGGGGATGTAAGGACCACCCCCTCTTCATCCCTGATGCAGCCTATTGGCGTAGCCGGCGAGTCACCACTGGCCAACCACGCCAATAGTCTACCATTCTTCCCCCCATATTCAAACACTCTTTGGGAGGAGTATTGAAGGGCCTCGGATGATTCAGTCATTCTGTGCATGGCCAAGTCCTGTAGCGCCCGCTGCCATTGCGAATAGTGTTCTCTATCAGGGTTGCCCACGTATTCAGCTTCTAATGTACCCACCCTTTCCTCTAGTTCCTTCAATCCAGAGGATGACATCCTCTTTAGCCTTGAGATTCGAGAAATATACTCCCCTCTCACCCATGCTTTAAATGAATCCCAGTTCACCTCTCTGGAAGCAAAGTCACCATTCTCCACCCAGTATCTCGCGATCGAAGACCCTACTTGTTCCTGCAGTTTCTCGTGTAAAGCCCAGGATCTAGATAGGCGCCAAAGTCTGGAGTCTGGGGGATCAGTCAGGGCCAGGGTCAAGGATAGAGGAGCGTGGTCCGATACACCCCTAGGAAGTATCGTCATATCTTGTATCAGTCTTAGGGCACAGGTAGAGGCATATACTAGATCAATCCGCGACAGCGTTCTGTGCGTGGCTGAGTGACAGGTAAACCCCTTACTCGTGGGGTTAAGATATCTCCAGACATCTGTGAGGGCAAAAGTAGATGCCCATTGTTGGAGGTCAGGAGAATCTCTAGCGGTGGAGTGCAATCTGTCCGTTGACCCTAGCGGGACCATGTTGAAATCTCCCATCAGATATACTATATTGGTATTAAACAACACTATCCGTTTCATTAATTTGTGTAACAGTTGGGCTGTGGCTGGTGGGGGAAGATATAAGCCCACCAATACAACATTCTTGTCATAAATACACATATGCAACAGAATGTATCTGCCCTCCGGATCCGTGTGCACGTCAAGGATCTGTGCAGGCAGAGTCTTCCTAATGAGGATGCTGACCCCCCGGGCATACGTAGAGTAGGTGGCATGGTATTGTTGCCCCACCCAAGACCTCCCAAGACTCACCACCCTAGAACCAAGCAGGTGAGTCTCTTGTAGGATACAAATTTGAGGGTTATGCTTTTGCAAAAATTTAAACACTAGCGAGCGTTTGATCGCCGAATTTAAGCCCCGGACATTCCAGGAAATGATCTTACACAATGCCATCATGGTAATAAGAATAAGAGAAAATTGGTCTATACGCCCGAAGGGTCAAGGCCCCCTTCCATGTACTTAATCCAATACAAACACATAAAGGTATGTTCAGTACATTCAATAAAGCACCAGCAACAGTGAAATGAAACATAAAAAACATAAAAAACAACTTCCCAACATCCCCCCCCACCCCCCATGTGAAATCTCCCCCCCCCGACCCCCACCCCACATCCAAAACCCCAACCCAGGAATGCATAATCCCCCAACAGTGATAAGGTACCCAACTACCGCTGGGAGGCGTGGTCAGTGGGTACAGTTCACCTCGGACATGTCCTTTGACCAGAAGCCAAGATGGCCGCCTTTATCAAAACATATTCAGATCAACTGGGTAATGAATGCTGATAGTGTAAATCAGAGGAGTACAGTACTACCTGAGGATTTAAAGTTCTCCTGCGATACATAGCCAAACCGCCTCCTGCACAGGGCCGTCAGAGACTACCCCAGTCCAAATAGCCAACAGCGACTGCAGGATTCATTAGGGGAGTCATTGAGATGCAGATTGATCCAGCAGTATGTAAAACTGATACAGGAGAGCCCAGATCCATAAAGTAACTATGCCCTGTTAACACATGAAGGGCTGGTTGAGGTGAAAGTGATGTTTCTCCTGGACATACCAGGGGCTCCAAGCTTGCAATAACAAAAAGTTAAAAGGGAAAAAGAATCCAAACCGTGGACCAAGGTCAGCTAGCAACAATACCTTGTATGGAACAGTCACAGCATATGTAGAGAATATAGACATCCCATGCACAGTTAAGGGCAGTCAGCTCTTATAGTTAGTGTGGGTGAATAGGTGCCTCTTACCACAGGCGGTTTCAGCGATGAGGTGGCAGGGAGTCCATCCATGCTGAGGCATCAGCTGGTGAGGTGAAGAACCTGACGGTTTCCCCATCCTGTACCCGAAATCGGGCCTGAAACAGGACACTGTAGCGAATGCCCCGGTTTCTCAAAGCCGCCTTGAAATGGTCGAATGAACGCCGTAACTTCTGAGTTTCTACAGAATAATCCGGAAATATAAGCAACTTGGCGTTCTGATATGCCAGCTCCCCCTGTACCCTAGCGGCCCGGAGTACTTCATCCCGGTTGAGAAATTTTAGGATGAAAGTGCGCGGCGGAGATCCCACAGGTCCAGGCTTGGGCGGCACCCGGTGCGCACGCTCCACTGCATAGAAGGGGAGAACTGGGCTGCCGGCAGCAAGTTGCGCAGCAACGTTTCCACAAACTCTGTAGGGTTTGGGCCTTCCGATCCCTCCAGGAGACCTAATATGCGGAGATTACTCCTTCTGTTTCGATTCTCTGTGTCTTCGGCCCTGTATTCCAAAGCTTTAACTTTAGTTTGTAAAGTGTGCAGGTCAGTAGTATGCCCCTCCACAGTGTCCTCCATATGTCCCAGCCGCTGCTCCGCCTCAGAGATCCTAGATCTCATCTTCTCCATATCATGCCTGATATGCCCCACATCCAGCTGCACTGCTTCTACTTTGGTGGTCAGGGCGCCAAGTGTGGCTTGACACTGGCCTATGGCCGCCAGCACTTCAGCAAGACTCGGCTGTGCAGCCGGGGGCTGCTCCGTCTCCTCTGTCTGGGACGCCATGTTTAGAAGAGTCCGTGCATGTGTCCGGACACTGCCGCCACTAGCCGGCGGGGGGAAAGATGGCACAGGGGGAAAGTGTAGCTTCTTACCCCGTCCACGGCCGGCTTTATTAGTTCTGCTGGGCATATAGGACGTCTAGAGCCAACAATCAGACAGATAGCACCGGGATGACCCATTCACAGCATTATTACACGGCGGAGCTCCTGTCTCGGACGTCCGTTCAAGTCGCCATCTTGGCCACGCCCCCCTCATATGTGGTTTAATGTCAAATCTGAGAGTAGGAAATACCTGCCTCTTGCAGAACAAGAACATTTGAATGTGACCAACCACTTCTAGCTATACCATAAACTGGATAAATGAGAACCTATACAGACATAGGGCTTAACATTTTTTTAAATATACATTTATATTTTTCATAACACAGTGGAAATTAACCCCACAAAGGTTGTCTAAAACCTGAGGAGTATATAGTATAATCTCGGATTTTTCAGATGCTTTATTACCTTCCTATCAATAAAGAGAATTATTATATTTAATAGAGTGTCACCCACAAGCATAATTATGTTGGCATCACAGGAGATGCTAGGGATGATGGGAAGGCTTGTCTGCTACCATTTTACTTTGGATTAATAATAGCTATGTATTCATGCTCCCCTATTACTCACGATCCAGATGTCACCTGGGACTGGAGCTAGGGTCTGGAGACTGTCCGGGTATTGGATATCAAACCCTAAGATTCAGGAGGAGATGTTGGAGGAACTGTGTAACTTCTGGCACCGCAATGCAGATGCGTCTGCTCCATTAATATTATGGGATGCTTTTAAGGCAAGGTTACGAGGGGAATACATCAGACGCATAGCTAGAATCAGGAGGGACTCTGTGCACAATCTGGAGTTGTTGGAGGAGGATGCACGCCGGAGGGAGGAGATTTACATAGCTAACCTGAGTGAGGCACATTACGCCACCTGGCAGGGAGCCCTTAGCTGTCTGGAGGTATTTCGTTCTGAACAAACCCACAAGTCGATGCTTGATGTGGCCCAGAGAGTTTTTGAATAATAAAAATTGGAGACTTTTGGCGTGGTTGGCGAGGGAACAGCAAGTGGCTACACACATTGGGTGTCTGTGGAGTGATGGGGGAGATCTATTGGTTGAAATCGAACAGATTAATAAACGATTCCAACAATTTTATGAGGGTCTTTACTCGTCTAGGGTGTCATATAGTGACTCAACCCTGGAGGAGTATCTCGACCAAATTGACTTCCCAGTTTTGGAGGGTAGGGACCGGGACAGATTGGATGGGTATATTACATTGGAGGAGGTCCAGACGGCTCTTGGTCTTATGCAGGCCGGGAAGGCCCCTGGTCCTGATGGGATAACCATCTAAATTAATAGAATCCTTCCTATCTTCGGCGTCCCTGCCTGAATCTATGTCTGAGGCTCTTATTGTGTTGGTGCCCAAGCCTGGTAAGGATCCACAAGACTGTGCCTCTTATAGGCCAATTTCCTTGATTAATGCTGATGCCAAGCTATTGGCAAAAATCTTGGCCTTGCGGTTGGCAACGGTTATTGAACAGATTGTGCAAGGAGATCAGACTGGATTTAAGCCGGGTAAGGGCACTGACATCAATATCCACAGGCTCTTTCTTAATCTAGCGGCCAATCATGATAATGCGGGGGAGAGGATGGTGGACTCGTTGGACGCAGAAAAGGCCTTCGACTCTGGAGCGTACTGCGTAGATTCGGGTTCGGTCCCAAATTCATCCAATATATACAGCTACTATATGGGTCGCCTAGGGCCAGGGTGCGCACCAATGGCAGAGTCTCTGAGCCTTTTCCTCTGGCCAGGGGCACCCGGCAGGGATGCCCCTTGTCTCCCAGTTTGTTTGCACTGGCCATGCTGATCCGTGCGTCCCGGCTTGTGGAGGGTTGGAAGGTTGGCCCCTTGGAGGAAAAGATTTCGCTTTATGCGGATGATACACTCCTGTATCTTAGTAATGCGAGTTCCTCCTTGCGGGCTGCCCTGAAGATCTTCGATGAGTTTGGACTCTTCTCGGGCATCAAGATAAACTGGAGTAAGTCGGTCCTGTTCCCTCTGGACTTAGCAGCCAGGGGAGTGACGGAGAGCACTCCACTGGCATGGGTGGATCAATTTAAATATCTAGGCATCCAGGTTTCCAGAGATCTGCATAGATATCCAGAGTTGAACATTCGCCTGGTGGTGGTACAGTTGAAAGACAGATGTGCCTCTTGGGGCAACCTCCCCCTTAATCTCCTAGGCCGTATAAACATCCTAAAAATTGTGTTTTTGCCCAAGTTTCTCTACTTGTACCGTAACTGCCCAGTCATACTTAAACGCTTCACTTTTTTATATATTTCATTCTTAAACAAACCCTATTTAAAGAAATTGATGGATATGTTAGCTCCTTTTTATGGGCAGGGTCTACACCAAGGTTGGCCCGGTCTACACTCCAACTTCCTGTTGGATGTGGAGGCTTGGCCCTCCCCAGCCATAGAGTCTACTTCTGGGCCGCAGTTCTTGTAACCGTTCGTTGGTGGCTGGTGGGATCTAGGGCTAATGCCGCGGTTTGCCTTGAGGCGGCCTTGGTGGGCTCGATTAAGGGGCTTGGGAATTTAATTTACAGGGCACTGGGGGCAGGTCGTGGGCTCCCTGTCCCTACCAGAACAACACTGGGGGTGTGGTCGGTGGCTAGGGCACGGTTCCTTGAGCCGGGCCACTGGTCCCCGTACCACCCCTTGTGGGGTAACCCATCACTCTCACATCTGGAAATGCTTCCGGACCCTCAGTTGTGGGCTAGATATGGTATTACCAGGTTGAAAGATATTATGCAGATGGGGATTCTCCTGCCCTATACGACCCTCTCGCGGGCCTTCCGCCTGCCGGGGTGGATGTATTTTAGGTATTTGCAGCTAAGGCATGCTGTCCACCACCAATTTCCCAGCCCCCCGGTACTGGCGGCGGACCCGATAGAGGAACTCCTGGCCCAGGAGAATTTGTCTAAACCCTTATCGACACTCTACTTAGCACTCCTTAGATTGCAATCTCCTAAAATAGACAAACTATGAGAACAATGGCACCTAGACATCCCCTCGTTAGATAGGGAAAGTTGGGAGGATTGTTTTGAGGACAACTCTAAGATTATGATTGCTTCTAAAGATAAGTTGATACAGACGAAGTTCCTTCACAGAGTGTATTATACTCCACAGAGGCTGCACAGCGTCTATCCGCAACGATCCTCGACATGCACCAGATGTGGGACAGAGGAAGGTACGTTTATGCACATGTTTTGGTCCTGTTCCAGATTACAGGAATTCTGGGGTGCGGTATTTGACATGGTTGATTCTTGTTCACAGCTTTCTCTGCCCCGCACCCCTGAATTGGCCTTATTGGGTATTCAGGAGGACGAGCAGCGACCAAGATACACTAAATTGTTAATTGCATATCTCTTATACTATGCGAAGAAGGAAATTTTATTTAAGTGGGTCTCCCCTTCTCCTCCCACGGTAACTTCTTGGAGGAAATCTGTTAATGAAGCTCTGCCTATGTACAAATTGACGTATATACATAGGAATTGCTCTCGAAAGTATGATAAAGTATGGCAGCCTTGGGAGGCTAGCCTATAAGGCTGGGAAGGGAGCTTGCTCCTTGGGAGTATGTTTCTTAATGGAGGTTATATGATTGATTTGTCTCTGCTGTGGAATCTGAGTGTACGTTTATAGAGGTATATACTCTATGTATTGTATTCTTACTGTATTTCGTCTTTTTTACCTGTACTGTGATCCTCAATAAAGAGAAATTTGTTTGAAAAATAGCTATGTATATCAGCAGCACCCAGCATATTTGTGTAGACTTATGTAAGCAATGGTCACTGTTGTAGATAAATTTATAGCACTGGCCACTTAAAGTGATTGTAAAGTCCCATTCTTTTTTTTTTTTAAATAACAAACATATTATTCTTACCTCCTCTGTACAGTTGGTTTTGCACAGAGCAGCCCGGATCCTCCTCTTCTCGGGGTCCCTCTTTGCTGCTCAGGGCCCCTCCTTCCTATCGAGTGCCCCCACAGCCAGCAGCTTCATATGGGGGCACCCGAGCCAAGTCAGAGCTCCATGTATCCATTCAGATACAGAGCCTCAGCCCGGCCCCGCCCACTCTCTCCTCTGATTGATTGGCTGACTTTGATTGACAGCCACGGGAATCAGGAGGAGTGTCCCAGAAGGTGTAGACATTCATGGACATGCTGAAGAGAGAAGTAATTAGGGGGTGCTGGGAAGGCTGCTACACACAGAATGTTTTTTTTATCTTAATGCATAGAATGTATTAAGATAAAAAACCTTTTACAACTCCTTTAACCAGTTGCCAACTGCACGCTATGGCTTGACGGCGGCAACATGGTTCGTTATCGCGAAACACCGGCACCTGACGGCGGCCGTAAGAACAAGTATTGTGAGTGTGCGCGTGTCATCGGAGGCAAGCTCGCACGCTCACTGTGTTCCGGGGGAGCCAGGGAGCGGGTAGGGCGGACTTGATCTCCGCCAGCTACCCGCAATGGCTCCCCCGCAGTGAGAGAACGGAGATCTGTTCTGACAGAGGGGGAAGGGATGTAATCACAGACTCCCTGTACAGGCAGTCCCCTAGTTACAAACATCCGACTTACAATGACCCTACTTTCAAACGGAGGGAGACAACAGAAAGTGAGAGGAAATCTCCCCCTAGGAAGGGAAATTCACTCCTGTAAGAGTTATCATGGGAAAAGGTGTCTCGACTGAAGCTTTATCACCAAGGTTTGTTTCCACAACAACCCAAATTTTTCAAAATCCAATTATCATTGGAACAGGAAGTGAGGTGAAATCTTCTGAACAGAAACAAAGACAGCAAAACAAACATTACAGGGGTGTTCACCCTTCCCTATGCTATTCAAAAAGCTTAAAAATCATTTTTTTGGCTGAAGCTACACTTAAAAATTGTACCTGTCCAACAAACAAATTCAACTTAACCACTTGCCGACCGCCAACCGCAGGTTGACGGCGACAAGTTGGCTCGTTATCGCAAATCGCCGTCATACGACGCCGGCCGCGATAACGAGCAATGCGCGTGCGCGCACCCCCTGGGCGCGTGTACTGCAGCGGCATTGGCTTGAGGGAAGATCACTCCACAGCGCCAGGCCAATCATTTTTGGCCTGGGCCTGTAGATCACTCTGCCAATGACATTACTCCTCTGCCTCTGTAAATGTAAACAGAGGCAGGGGAAGTTCACTCCTCTTCCTCTCTGAAGTCCTTTTCGACATCAGAGAGGAAGAAGAAGCATCTAGAAACGTGAGTGCACCAACACTACACTAACACCAGGCCACATAGGCACATTTAACCCCTTGATCGCCCCCTGATCGCCCCCTAGTTAACCCTTTCACTACCTGTCACCCCCCTGTCACAGTATCACATAGTGCAGCGATCTGATTTTTAGCGATCGCTGTACATGTGACCTTGTGACGCTAAATCAGTGTTAGGTTAGTCTAGTACTAGGCCTAGTTAGGTGAAAATACCCCCCCTGCCCCCCCAAAAAAGGTTTTAACCCCTTGATTGCCCCCTGTCACCTGTGATCACCGTATAAGTGTCACGGGT
>BLSH010109980.1:1276767-1305502 GCA_018402905.1 Glandirana rugosa
AATAGGTAAGGACAACCTAAACTACCCAGTATTTTACACTAGACTAGAAGTAGATTCAGTGTTGTTATCTGTTAGTGTCAGACGAATTTGATAATTGTGTGTTTCTTAATTTACAATGGTGCAAAAATAACTTGTGTGGTACATTTGTAAGTGTCACGTGCACCTTTTTCATACACTTGGGAACCTAAATTATTGACAAACTTGGAGGAAACCGTCGTTATTGAAGTTGGTTTGTAAAGGACATCAACGTCTAGTCTGCACGTGTTGCCAGTCCTCATTAAGAACTGGTAAGGAGGAATGTCATTCACACCAGACATCCCAAGAATATTGCTGAACTGAAACAGTTCTGTAAGGAGGAATGGTCAAGAATTACTCCTGACCGTTGTGCACGTCTGATCTGCAACTACAGGAAATGTTTGGTTGAAGTTATTGCTGCCAAAGGAGGTTCAAACAGTTATTAAATCCAAGGGTTCACATACTTTTTCCACGTGCACTGTGAATGTTTACATGGTGTGTTCAATAAAAACGTGGTAACATTTAATTCTTTGTGTGTTAATAGTTTAAGCAGACTGTGATTGTCTATTGTTGTGACTTAGATGAAGATCAGATCACATTTTATGACCCATCAAATCCAACAGGAATGGATAAACCACAGAGCCTCTAGATGGATCAGAACCAGGTTATGTAAGCAAACCCGCACAACACACCACAGCAGAAACCAACAATGATGCATTAGAAGCATACCCTCTTCTTCAGGACTAACCTGTCTCCAATTTCTGCTTAGTATTGGGGGGGGGTCAAGTTCATCATACTGATGATTCAAATGAAGTACGATAAAATAAAACAACAACATGGAATAGACCTTAGCGCTTAAGGGCAGCAGCCAACCACCCTGAACAAATCTGTCAGATCCCATACATACTGTATATCAGTAGTGATAAACAATAACCCATAGTGTTGATACTACATAAATAGACCATATGATGCAGGGCAATGTAAGAGCGCCATGGTTCGTTTTAGGAAACTTGCACCTCTATGTACGATTGGAAAATTTGAAAATTCCTGTAAATAAAGTGCCGGGGGGGTCCCCTTAGTCTACCTGTAAAGTGGCACATCTGTACTGTGTATAGAAGCTGCTGCAGCAATAATTGCATTTATAAAGCCAACAAATGGCATGTTCCCTGCAAGCTTTATTTATTTTGTAAGCAACGGCTTGTGGAGCCAGTCTATATGATGAGGCCACAATATAGTGCACAGGGAACAAGATTAGAGATTTTTTGGATAAATGCTGGTGTCTCTTCCACAGACATTGGATAGAAATAACAAGTGCAGAAAAATTGGTCTTTGGGTGTCGGTGGTGCCTTCACACCATAACCCTATTGAGCTACTCTTGATGAAAGCAAGACTTGGCCTTGCTGTGAAAAATTGCAATGATATGCACCTGTCAAACAGGTGTGGAAATAATAGTCTTTGGGTGTCGGGGGTGCCTTCACACCGTAACCCTATTGAGGTACTCTTGGTGAAAGCAAGAATTGGCCTAGCTGTCAAAAATTGCAATGATATGCACCTGTCAAACATGTGTGGAAAAATTGGTCTTTGGGTGCTGGTGGTGCCTTCACACCATAACCTTATAGAGGTATTCTTATATAAGACTTGGCCTTGCTGTCAAAAATTGCAATGATATGCACCAGACCATGACATTCCCACCACCATGTTTGACTGTAGGCAAGACACACTTGTCTTTGTACTCTTCACCTGGTTGCCGCCACACATGCTTGACACCATCTGAACCAAATACGTTTATCTTAGTCTCATCAGGATGTGGTTCCAGTAATCAATGTCCTTAGTCTGCTTGTCTTCAGTGGGCTCTCTTGTGCATCATCTTTAGAAGAGGCCTCCTTCTGGGACAACTGCCATGCAGACCAATTTGATGCAGTGTGCGGCATATGGTCTGAGCAGTGACAGGCTGACCCCCCCACCTCTTCAGCGCTCATATGTCTATTTCCCTAAGACAACCTAAGCATGTGCACTCAACTTCTTTGGTCTGGTACCAGAAGAAATGGGAGAAATGGGAAGATTTCAAAAAATCTGACCCCTACGCAGAGATAAAGGGCAACATCTGACCCCCGGACAAACCTAAATAAATAGTAATAGAAAAGTCCCTGAGATGAAAAGATAGAAGTAACCAAGTAAGACGTAACGCAGAGAGAGAGGGGGGGAGGGGGGGGTGGGGATAAAAATCAATATGGGGAGGGGTTTTCACACCCTGACCCACTACCTCAGAGAATATAAGGCTGAGAAAAAGAAAAAGGAACTTCTAAATATCAAATAAAGATTTAAATAAAGAGAGGAGGAAAAATTTCCACGATGATGATAAGTTCTAGACCAGAGACGGCATTATGAATGATAAATTTTGTGGTCTCATAGAAAGGAAAAGGGACTTACTGAGGTGGAAAAAAAAAAAAAAAAAACTTATTTGGTCGACCATGGCAAGGCCTGTTCTGAGTGGAACCTGTCCTGTTAAACTGCTATATGGTCTTGGCCACCATGCTGCCACTCAGTATCAGGGTCTTGTCAATCTTCTTATAGCCTAGGCCACCTTTATCTAGAGCAACATTTTTTTTTTTCAGATCCTCAGAGAGTTCTTTGCCATGAGGTGCCATGTTGAACTTCCAGTGACCAGTATGAGAGAGTGAGAGCGATAACACTAAATTTAAGCTCCCCATTCACACCTAAGACCTTGTAACACTAATGAGTCACATGGCACTGGGGAGGGAAAATGGCAAATTAGGCTCAATTTGGACTTTTCACTTAGGGATGTACTCAGTTTTGTTGCCAGCGGCTTACATATTAATGAATGTGTGTTGAGTTATTTTGAGGGGAGAGCAAATTTACACTATTATACAAGCTGTGCACTCACTACTTTACATTGTAGCAAAGTGTAATTTCTTCAGTGTTGTCACATGAAAAGGTATAATAAAATATTTACAAAGATGTGAGGGGTGTACTCACTTTTGTGAGATACTGTATGTATGTTTTTATAAGAAACTGATTGTTGCAATAAACACTATATATTTTATACTTACATTGTGTGTATGAAGCCTTTGTACGGTACAATGAAAGTCCATATTAGCCTCAATTATATGCCGCTTTTCTGATTTAGAGGCTGGTGTTCTAGAGACTTTACAAGCTGTGTTTTCGGTTAATTTGTGAGTATAATATTTGTGTTTTTTAAAATAATCATCATCTAAAAGGTAATGTATGAGGCTGGTTTGCCATTTTTTTTTGTCATTTTGTCTCCCAGTCTGAACAGGGCAGCAAAGTCTCAAGCAAATTACCAAATCAGCAAGATTGTCTGCTCCAGGAAAACCATTTGTATTTGCTATACGTCCACTACACTTTAGCGCCAAAGTGGTGTCCTTTTTTTGGTAATCCCATTAACACTGGAACTTTTTGCCAGGAGCTGGCAAAAAAATCCAGAGTAAAAAATGCTTGGTCTGGCACATATTTAGTATGTTGATGTGCATATTTATGTGCGCAATTTTATTCTAGTGGCTAGAATATTTGTTGGTTCTAGCCACTAGTTTAACATTATGCACATACCTGTGCATTATTGCATGTACAGTATATGCACACATATATGCGTAAATTATGCCAATACATTTCTTCCTGAATGGAGGTTTGGACACATTGGCTAATGCAGAGCTGTAGAGTTTTCAAACAATAACTGCAAAAAGCAGTAGTACATTTAAAATGAGTAATATGTCCATGTAGGTACATACAAAAGAGAAGGAAGGGCGCACCGACCTTGTGCATTACCACAAATAATTTTAATAAGGTAAAAACAGCAATGGTTATACTCACATGCAACTGTAGTAAATATGCATATAAAATTGACAGCAACACCCAATGGTTTCTTTACAGTCCAAGATAGGAACCCAAGATACCGGAGAACAAGATGGTATTTCATGATGGCTTATGCGTTTTGAGGGAGGACCCTCTTCCTCAGAGACAAAGCAATATATGACCAACCTCTTCCAACATCTATAAATATATATATATATATATATATATATATACATATATACATACACAAATGTGTACACCTAAATGGACGCCCAAATTGGGAAATTTGGCCACACCCATTCACACACACCGCTTCCCCAGCCACTTAGGGGAGGGGGGTGTGCGCGGCTTATTGGATCACTCATCTCATATTTACATTAATAGTGACATCAAATAACTATCCATCAAAGCTGCATAACACATCCACTACGTACTATCCATAATCAGATCCCTGTGGTAGCTTAACAATGTGACACCATCGAAATTACATTACTGACCTGTTGTTGTAAGGTCATGTGGGCTCTGTAACATCTGTCATGCCCAACTTAGCCCCCAATTAGCTGCAGTGTGCCCATTCTCTATTTTATTATATTATTATTATTACTGCTATTGCAGTTAGGTGCACTTGAGATGCGTACAGCGGCACCCTCACCACGTTGGCCTGTGTGGAATGCAGGCCAACTAGAGGAGTCCCGAAGTGCCGGAGGAGGCCATGCTAGAGGAGTCCGGAAGTGCATGTGGATTTGAGTTCCCCCCCACCACTTCCAGCCATTCCCATACCTCCTACGATCTCCACGTCACTTCCAGTCTATCCAAACCATTGCATCACTCTAGATGCAATGATTTACAGAGGACTTGGACCAGTAACAGCTCCCCCAATGCGGGCCGAAAGAGCTGGGTGGTTATTTAACCAACTGTGTCACAATGTCAGCTCTATTGTCACCAGTGGCCGGGACAGGTCAGCATTCGACGTGCCCACCAAAATAGTGCATCAAATGGTCCCCTGCCTCTGTCCCTACAACCCAATTCCCACAAAAGGGATTTGATGACAGGGGCAATAATCACAGGCACTACAACAGGCTACAACACTCAGACATTAATGTTTATACTGATAAACATTTCTAGTACTACACTGATGATGAATGATATTATAGTGTCACATTTTAAAACTACAATGTAAATGGGGGTTGTATTAAAACCAATAATAATCATGCTAAAATATATTTTTTTAAATGTGTATACTGTAAATAATAATAGATATAATATATATAATATAATATAATATAATAACTAGTAATAAAAAGCCAATGGGTGGCATCTCTTGAGGTCATGTTGACCCTTGGGTTTATACATCTGTCCACACCAGATGTTCTCTCCTCAGATGATCACCTGCGCTACCGCACAACTATAGTCTGTGCGTCCCCGCAGTTGCACACGAGCAAATGCACGTATGCACAAATTGGAGGAACCGTGTCCATGGGACCTAATATATCCGATTCACATGTGCAAAAACCCAAAGGGACATATGTTCCCGCATGTACCCTTGGGCATATGTCACATGTAGGTGGAATGGGAACCAACCAACCCTCTAAAGTATAGAAAAGTATGGAATTCCAACTAGATGATATTGTAAAATATCCAAAAAGAACTCCTAATGATTATAAAGGATCTACCCCAAATGATCTAAAAAACAACCAAAATAAAATACATATACATGCATATAAATATGTGTAATGCATCTCTCTTCACATCTTAACCTATATAATTCATAAATCTATATATATAAAAAATGCATCAACGTAGATTTGATAAAAGATGACCTAATGTGATTTATTTATACAGCCATTTTAGCTTTGAAACAGTGAATGACAACTCTGAATAACATCTGTTAAGGGCAGCTATTGTTTTATGATTCTGTTCACCAACATAAGGATATATGTGTATATGTAGCGAGAAGCAAATTACACTAAGACCTTACAGTTACGCACACTAGCACAATTACATTTTTTACATCACTCTCATAAAACTGAATAAATTATTTGTTTTGCGAGTATTGCATTCATTAGTTTTACCTGTAGGGTGCTCTTTCTATTTTTTTCAAGAAATAATAAGAATACATTTTATTATGATCATTATCACCATTATCATCATCTCACCTGCAATGAACAATGAGAGGCACAGATTTGTCATGCCTGGTCTGTTCCTCCTTTCTCATGACTGGAATGGTCTTCTTTATCTTGTCAATCATATCCAGTAGCTCCTTGGTCTCTAAAGGTATAGCTTCCCCCCACTGTTCATAATGGAACAGGGATACTTTTCTTACATCTTTCCTCTAAAATTACAGAAGTTATGATGTATAATTAATGTTACCCGTGGTAAAGAACAGTTTAACTTTAACTGCCTAACAGTAGAGAAATGGAAAGATAGACAGAGTTGATTGTATACAGTATGTGATATGCATAAGGCATATGACATACGAGTGCATATTGTTAGTCCACTCTATGGAAATCAAATTAAAACCTGACTTAGACATTTCAGAATCCCAGTAGCTTTCTGCATACTGTTTTTGCTTAACAGCATTAAAATTAGAGAGGCTCTCTATCTAAAAATGTTTAGCATATAAACAAAAAAAGCAGGATGACCAAATAGATATTACCCATTCTCCTTTATAGTGCATTGCAAAGTTGGGCTTGTTGTCAAAGACCTGGCTGGTTGACAAATGGTTCACCCTCTACTTAAAGTTGCTGTGCCTTTTGGTCAAATACCATGTAGCCCAATGAACCTTGGCACTAGCTCAAGAGACTGAACTTTTGATGGGTGATTGTCTACTATTCTGTATCTGTATGTGCCATTTCAATGGCTCGTGCTAATGATGTGAGATGACAAGGTAAGCTTCCTCAGGGCTGGTTAGCTGCTAGTAATGTCATTGACGCCCAGCCCAAGTGAGCAGGGAGTTTAGAATGGCGCGGGATGTTTGCAACAAGTCAGGTGGAATTTGTTCTCCGGGCAATTAGGTTTTGCCTGGATCACAATTACTTCCTCTTTGATGGTGATTACTACCTACAAAAGCAGGGGACAGCTATGGGAGCAAATTTTACCCCTAGTTATGCAAACATTACCACAGGGCTATGGGAGACAAGGTGTATTTGGGATAACAATCCCTTTGTGGTATACATGGTCTTCTATGGCCGCTATATTGATGATATAACTATCATCTGGGATGGTACCAGGGATGTATTTTTTTACTTCGTGGCCCACTGTAATTCCAACAATTTTGGTCTGTCCTTCACTTCAGTAGTAGACCCCCTTATAGTACATACACACATTTGTAGAACGTGTATGTATATATATACATTCAATTAATTCCATTCATTGTTTACTGTGGCATGATGCAAGGTGAAGTAGTTGATGGACGCTATGTGTCACATCGCATGTGTTCATTTTGAGTGGACTAAAGGGGGAATCTGGCCCAGCTTTTACCAGCCACCGTGGCAGGGCTGGTCCCAGTCCGGATTTTGTGGTCCACTGAAGTGCAACATCAGGTGGTTTAAAGTCTCAGTCGAGAGAGCAGAGGTTGCTCTGGCCTGGCACTCAGAAGTCAGCTATCTGAGAGAGCTTATCTTGGAAAAGCTTGCTTATGGACTTTAACCGGTTCCACACTGCGCGCTGTATATTTACGGCGGCAGTGTGGACGCTTAGCGTGAATCGCCATAAATAGGGCGCGATTCGCGCAGGCGCAACTAGGGGCGAGCGCGTGCCGGCGGCGGCGCTCTCGTGCCCGACACACTCTGGAGGAGTGTGCCCGTGGCTCGGGCAGACCCAATGTCCGCCGGCGAGCCGCGATGAGCAACCAGGGTGAAAGAATGGGGAACCACCGATGTAAACACGGCGGTTCCCCGCTCTGTCAATGGGGACATAAGAGATCTACTGATCCCTGTCACTGGGATCAGTTAGATCTCTCATGCCCTTGGTAGCCCAGCCTCCCCACAGTTAGAACACAAATTTTTGTTTATTCTGGAACACAATTTTTTACTTCCTCGGACAATCTTATATATTTTTTTTTTTTAAATAAAGAGCTTCATGTACAGTGAGCGTTTTTATTTAATATTTGGCTTTTTTGTACCCTTTACTCATTCAAATATGGTAAAAGTTCCATGCATCAAACCCACACATGTTAGGAATATCCCTAAAGAAGAAGTTATGTGCACCATTTTTTAAATTTCAAATAATGGAGGACATTGTTTCAAAGTTAAATAGTCAATAACGTTGATAAAAAGACACATGTCCATTGAAATGGTGCAAATGACAAACAAATAAATAAATAAAGTGTTTGTCAGTTGTAGGGCAGTTAAAAATGAGTATGACATTTAAGACAAAGGGGAACTGAAAGACTGTAAATAATCCATATTACTTGGTGCTGGAGTCAGTAACTGCTGTGTTTTCCTTTACGTAGTATTACAGTTGTATTATAGTTGTAAAAATACCTAAAAACTACTGAAAAAAGGCTTTAACAGCCAGGAATATCTTACCTTAGCATGAGTGATCTCAAAACAACGTTCAGTATAGCTACCATGTGATTTTTCACTGGTTAGCTCTACCTGAAGAATATCATAAGTCTTACTCTTTTCTTTCCAGTAAGGAGCACAGCTATTTTCCTGGTGAGACATAGGTAAAAAAGCATTAAATACATCGACTCTTATTTACTGTATACTTATTTAGGAAGACAACAGGGACAGTTTAGTAAGCAGACCCTTAACAATATACTTCTTCAAAAAAGGTACAACAGTGGTAGTCTGAAAATGGACCAAAATGAAAAAGTGGCATAAGATAAAAAATAAAAATTATGCACTACTCACATTGTTCTCC
This sequence comes from Glandirana rugosa, assembly GCA_018402905.1. NCBI lineage: Eukaryota > Metazoa > Chordata > Amphibia > Anura > Ranidae > Glandirana > Glandirana rugosa. The sequence continues at coordinate 1,285,480 of BLSH010109980.1, forward strand.
TGGTTAGGTGCAGATAGCATAATGATTGCCTTTGGCTTCTTTTGGAAAACCATTTGCCAGAATTCAGACAGAGTATTTTTTAGAGGTGCTTGGGCAGCAATTATCTCCCGTGTTCCCCAGTATCCCTGCAGCAAAGCAAAATAACGTAAATTACAAAACAGCCAAATCCACTTGTGTGCACTATTCTCTCCCTGTTCTGAGCAATGCAACATGATATCTTTACATGACATGCAGTATCCCAGAGATCCCCATTATAGAACTTGCCTATCACTATACAGCCTGGCTTCAAAATCTTTCCAGCTCTGCACCATGCTTCAGGTCTCTATATACAGTGCCTTGAAAAAGTATTCATACCCCTTGAAATTTTCCACATTTTGTCATATTACAACCAAAACCATAAATGTATTTTATTGGGATTTTATCTGATAGACCAGCTCAAAGTGGCACATAATTGTGAAATGGAAGGACAATGATAAATGGTTTTCAAAATCTTTTACAAATAAATATGTGAAAAGTGTGGGGGCATTTGTATTCAGCCCCCCTGAGTCAATACTTTATAGAACCACCTTTCACTGCAATTACAGCTGCAAGTCTTTTTGTGGATGTCTCTACCAGCTTTGCACATCTAGAGAGGGACATTTTTGCCCATTCTTCTTTGCAAAATAGCTCAAGCTCTGTCAGATTGGATGGAGAGCCTCTGTACACAGCATTTTTCAAGTCTTGCCACAGATTCTCAGTTGCCCCAGTCTTAAGTCTTTTACAGACTCTAACAGGTTTTCCTTTAAGATTGCCCTGTATTTGGCTCCATCCATCTTCCCATCAACTCTGAACAGCTTCCCTGTCCCTGCTGAAAAAAGCATCCCCGCAACATGATGCTGCCACCACCATGTTTCACGGTGGGGATGGTGTGTTCAGGGTGATGTGCGGTGTTAGTTTTCCATCACTTTTTAGGCCAAAAATTTCAATTTTGGTCTCATCTGACCAGAGCACCTTCTTTCACATGTTTGCTGTTTCCACCACATGGCTGTAAATGAAACTCCTTATGGCTTTCTTTCAACAATTACTTTCTTATTGCCACTCTTCCATAAAGGCCAGATTTGTAGAGTGCATGACTAATAGTTGTCCTGTGGACAGATACTCCCACCTGAGCTGCGGATCTCTGCAGCTCCTCCAGAGTTACCATGGGCCTCTTGGCTGCTTCTCTGATTAATGCTCTCCTTGCCCTGCCTGTCAGTTTAGGTGGACGGCCATGTCTTGGTAGGTTTGCAGTTGGGCCATACTCTTTCCATTTTCGGGTGATGGATTGAATAGTGCTCCGTGAGATGTTCAAAGCTTGGGATTTTTTTTATTACCTAACCTTGCTTTAAACTTCTCTGCAATGTTATCCCTGGCCTGTCTGGTGTGTTCCTTGGCCTTCATAATGCTGTTTGTTCACTAAGGTTATCTAACAAACCTCTGAGGGCTTCACAGAACAGCGGTATTTATACTGAGATTAAATTACACACAGGTGGACTCTATTTATTAACTAGGTGACTTCTGAAGGCAATTAGTCCCACTAGATTATAGTTAGGGGTATCAGAGTAAAGGGGGCTGAATACAAATGCACGCCACACTTTTCTCACATTTATTTGTAAAAAATTCTGAAAACCATTTATCATTTTCCTTCTACTTCACAATTATGTGCAACTTTGTCTTGATCTATCACATAAAATCCCAATAAAATACATTTACTTTTTAGGTTGTAACATGACAAAATGTGGAAAATGTCAAGGGACTATATGTCAATGGATACCTCTTTCACCACCCATTAACCTGTGATTGGCTTTCCAAGGAAATCTACAGAGACCAGTGTGGGCATGCAGCAGGGGCTGAGTGCAGGAGTGGTAAGTTTCTAAAACTGTTAAGCAGGATGAACAGCAAAGCAGGATGGACTGCTAAGCAGAATGAACAACAAAGATCTCCAGGAGGCTGCATTATTAATTAATAATATTACAAAAATGGTAATTACTGTATCTTCCAAAAATCATCAGAACAGTGTGTGTGTGGGGGGGGGGGGGGTCCCCTGGATCATGAACTAAATGTGTACTTATGGATCCTTGGAAGTATATCAATGTTTTATGAGAATTGCTTCAACTTATTACATGAAATCACAAGGTCAATTAAATTTTAGTTTTCTACAACAGCGACAAGTGAACAGCCTAGATGTATGTAAATATCCCAGAAATTAGGCATAAGAAAATAACTTGATCACTGTGCCCTTAGTGTAGAGGTCTCAAACTGGTGGCCACAGCTGTTGCGAAACTACAAGTTCCATGAAGCATTGCAAGGCTGACAGTTACAAGCATGACCCAGTAAACTAATTATTTTATGTTTTGCCTATGTTCATGTGAGAAGCTCATAAGTGCGTTATTAGAGGTGCACTAATAAATATTGGGACTAGACACAAGAGAGAGAGGCTAAATAAATTTCTACTTTAATTGCCTAAAAAGAGTCATTAGGATGTACACATAAACAATCGCTGGCAACAACAAATTCAGCTGAACTACTGCGAGACCAGGTTAATCGTATGCTTTTAGATAAGGTTAAAGTTAAAATTATGTTTTCTCAATGTCGGTTCTATGAGTTTGGCAATAAATCAAGTAGTTAAATATACATGAATCCACACATGAGCTTAATCTATTATTTTTAAACAGTAATAATGTCCAATTTAAAGTCAGCAAGTAAACAGTAATAATGTCTGTTTAGAAATCAGCAGCTAGGCACAATGTCCAGGCACAGAACACACAAACTATACATAACATTGATTGTGCAGCGCTAAAATACAATGTCCATCGCTGGAGCCTCTATCAATCATTCATGAGTAGAGTTGAGCGAACCCGGACTGTAAAGTTCAGGTCCGCACCGAACTTTGGGGTGTCCAGGACCCGAACCCGGACTTTTCAAAAAAAGTCCGGGTTCGGGTCCGGGGTTCTGGTAATTTTAATGAAAGTTCTGAAAATTGCTGTAAAAAAAAGTCCAGGAAGGTCCTAGAGGTCTGCAAAAGGAAGGAAAATGGGGGTAAGGATGGGACAAGTGCCCTACAAAGAAATGGGGACAGGGGAATAACTTTAAATATTTAAAAAAAAATTAAAACATAAAAAAAGCAAAAATGGAGGTGAATGTGGATCATCTTCAAACTGGGTCTGAAAAGTATTAATTAACGGTAGAGGCCATATAACTGTTCTAAAATCATCTTCAAACTGTGTCAAAAAAGTATAAATAAGCCGGGAGAACCCATATCACTGTTCTGCAAACATCTGGAAACTGTGTGTGCCACTTTAAATATAACCGGGAATAACTGAACATCTGTTCTGCACACATCTGTAAAGTCTGTGTGTCACTTTAAATATAGCTGCTAATAACTGAACATCTGTTCTGTACACATTTGTAAAGTCTGTGTGTCACTTTTAATATAGCCGCTAATAACTGAACATTTCTGTTGAAGTGGGGATGAGACTTCAGCAATTCACAGATGAACAGCCTGCATAAATGCTTTACTTTGCACACAAATCCTCAATTCCCTCTAAATTTCAAGAGTCTGGATATCAGATTCTAACCAGATGATTTAGGGTCCCTGCCAGACTACATAGGATCTACTTAAATAAACCACACTGGCTGGAGATGTGTGGAAACTGAAGGAGCAATCTTGCATACATTCTGGACCTGCCAGTGAGGCTGGCCTTTTTGGCTTGAGGTTTGTAAATTAGTTCACTATCTCACTGGCCTATCTTTACCATATAATCCAACAGCTTGCTGTGAACAGGAAGGGAAAATGGGAAAAAATTATCTAAATCGGAGATAATGTGGTATGACGATAGTATGGGGATAATACTATATGAGAATATGTGCTATATGATAGTATTTAATGTAATAGGAGGCTTATAGTGTTTATGTGAAGAAAGTGCTATCACCACTATCAAACAGTGTTGATAGCCATGTCTTCACATAAACACTATATTTGATTGTATTTACATCACACATATAGCTGTGGCACCAGAGAATAATGTATATTCTAATGCTGTGATTAAATAAAGAATTTAAAAAAGAAAAAGTAAAAGTAAACAGGGCGGCACGTGGTGTAGTGGATAGCACTTTCCCCTGGCAGCAAAAGGGTCGCTGGTTCGAATCCTAACCACGACACTAGCTGCCTGGCGTTTGCATGTTCTCCCTGTGCCTGCGTGGGTTTTCTCCCACAGTCCAAAGACATGCTGGTAGGTAAATTATATCCTGTCTAAATTGGCCCCACTATATGTATGAATGTAAGTTAGGGACCTTATATTGTAAGCTCCTGGAGGGTAGGGACTGATGTGAATGTACAATATATATATGTAAAGCACTGGGTAAATTGACAGCGTTATATAAGTACCTAAAATAAATAACAATAATTTAAAAAAAAGTAAACTAATTATATAAAATGTAAAATGTTTTGTATAATAAAGGGTCTTGTAAAGTGAGAAGTAAGTGAAGCAAAGGGAGTCAAAGACTCAGATTTGACAACATAGGACATCAAAAATAATCTTGAAGTGCTTACAGAATTGTTACTGAATTTCAAATTATCTAGCTAGAACACAATGTATACAGGAAACATGATCTGACTTTTTCACAGTTAAGATGTAATAAAATGCTTAACAAAGAAGAGTAATAAAGTTGGTGGATTTTGCTATTTGACGGTGAAATTTACTGATTGCAAATGATGGGACACTAATGAGCTTTTCAGAACTTATAACGTTTTTGCACTTGCTTTGAACAACATTTGAACTTTGCACTTCCTATTCCAGTCAATTTTAGCAAGAATTGCAAATGAACATACGGTTATATACGAGGCATTGATGTATACAGAATCTTCACTGTCACTGTCATCATCCGAAGACATTTCAGAATCCTCTGTTACTTCTTGTTCTGGCTCTTCATCAGTCTTGATCTGAACACGGTTAAATTCATCTGTGTTGATAAGAAGGCAGTTACTTACAGAGAACAGCCTAATAAACACAAAACTGCAGTAAATATATTATTAGTATTTTATATAATATTTATGTGACATAAAGCTTATATCTGTGAATCAGATGAACAGCATGTGCATAATATTGCTGGATCACATGAAATCCAATCTAAACATGGCCACATATACCTTATTTCCCACTTCCCAACAGATTTGCCTAGGTGAGAGTGAAGTCACTGGGTTTTCCCATGAGATCCTGAAAAAGATGAGGATCCCAAAAATGAGAATGCACATCTGCACAGTGTTGGAGAACCTTCTTGTGAGAGTTGGGATCCTGAATTGTAGTAAGATTGTGTTGTGAGGCCCAGTGACATCAGCAACAGGAAATAAAAACACCCAAATATTGGGAAATGTATTTTTTAATTTGATATTTCTTTTTATTGTACTGCTTTTATTAATTAGTGTTTTATAATCAAGAAGTGTATGCGAAACAGCAGAAAAAACATATTAGAACAGTTTGTATAATATTGCTAAATCACATGAACTCCATCCTAAACATGGCCACATAGTGTGAATGGTGGAAGTGTATCAGGTTTTGCATTGATTTTGCACACTTTAGGCATTTTACTTTAAATAAAACCATGCCCAGCCTTGCATCTATATCTGTTCTTCTAACTAAAGTTTTCCTATCTTTTACTATTTTATCTACATAATGCTATACTACTGCTTGTGAAATGCATTACAGACTGCAATAAATACATTATTTACTATTTTATCTACATAATGCTATACTACTGCTTGTGAAATGCATTACAGACTGCAATAAATACATCTTAATCTCAACTATAGTGATATAAAAAAAACCTAATTAACAAAAATGCATGCTTCATTTTACAGTTGCTATATCAGTTTAACAAATATTTCAACAACCAAGATAATAATTTGGATGGAACACCAAAACACTAGATCCGCTTATGCGACAGCCCTTGACCCCTAATTACAGAACTCTGGATTAAAAAAGTAAACACTGCAAAAATTTATGGTAAAACATAAAAATATTTATCTTGCCTACCACTATTCCAACAGGCTATTGTAGGTGACTGTGAGGTCAATGGGCTTTCTCATAGGATCTGAGGATCCCAGATACAATGAGAATGTACAATTGTACAGTTCTGGAGCATCTTCTTGTGAGAATTAGGATCCTGAATTGTAGTAAGATCCTGTTGTGAAGCCCGGTGACATCAGCAACAGTAAATAGAAAGCACCCAGAACTCGGGAAAGGTATTTATTCATTTTTTAATTTAATTTTTTTTTTTTTTACTGCTTTCTATTAGTGTCTGTATTCAGGAAAATGAATGTTTAATGGTCATCATAGAAAAGTGGAACGTCGTCTTACTGTTAAACTATATATCACTGTATAAAACTGTCTCAATGGGATTATAGCGAGGGGAATAATTTGGCTTTTTTAAAATACAAAATGCATTTCCTTGACACATTGTCTCACGCATCACTAACTTATTAATAGACATATCTGCCTGGATGTCACACCACTTCCTTAAACTCAATTTGTCCAAAAAACGAACTCATAATATTTCCTCCCCCATGTGCCATTTCCCCTGACTTCTCTGTCAAGAGCAATGGCACAACCATCCATCCCCACATGTCAGGGTGCTTGGTGTTATCCTGGATTCTGATCTCTCCTTTTGGCCCCAAATCCGATCACTTTCTAAGGCTTGCCGCCTCAACCTTCAGCATCTGCCACCCCTCTCTGCCAATCCCTCCATTGGTTGCCACTCGCCCAACAAATTAAATTCAAAATACTAACAATGAGCTACAAAGCCATCCACAACTCTGCTCCCAGCTACATCGCCAGCCTAGTCTCGAAATACCAACCTAATTGTTCCCTTCGCTCCTCCCAAGACCTCCTGCTCTCCAGCTCCCTCATCACCTCCTCTCATACTCGCCTCCAAGACTTCTCCCGAGCCTCTCCTATCCTCTGGAATTCCTTACCCCAATCTGTCAGACTGTCCTCAAATCTATCCACCTTTAGGCGATCCCTGCAAACTTTTCTCTTCAAGGAAGCCTATCCTGCCACCACCTAACTACTACACTTCTTATTTTCTCAATCAGCTCATCCCCCACAGTTATTGCCCTTTTGTATCACTTAACCCTCCCTCCTAGATTGTAAGCTTTAATGAGCGGGGCCTTCTGATTCCTCCTGTATTGAATTGTATTGTAATTGTACTGTCTGCCCTAATATTGTAAAGTGCTGCGTAAACTGTCGGCGCTATATAAATCCTGTATAATAATAATATACTTCTGACCAAAATTAATTTCACTCAAAAGTTGCTAGTTGCTAAGTAGTCCCCAACAATTGAAATTAAGTTCTTCTTTAAGGCAGACTCGGACAAAAGCATATGTAATGGGATAGTTTTTAAAAATGATATTTTTGTCCTTAGGTTTATTTGTCGAGTAAATATATGGCAGTGTATATGGCTGCCTTCAGTCACTGTTATGACTTAGTGGAAGCCTGGCCGCTATGGATATATTCTGGTCTCCTTGCTGATTTGGAGAATTCCAGTGGTCCTGGAGGGGTTCTGTTCACTTCATGACATTGATGTGCTTTTATATACCCTATGTTTGTGAGTATATACCTTTTGTGATTTTATTTATAATAAATACTTTTAATGATATTGCACTAGGTCAGTGTGCCCTTCTCTTGTTTGTTTGTCTCTTATGACTTATTTGAAGATCAGGTTGCATTTTAAGATCATCTATAATATACTAAGAGTGACATACCTTACTTAGATAGCATGGGGAACTGAAGAAGTTTATTCAATTATTGGATTACTTACATGGAACAACTGAGGGGAATCGGTTCTTATCCTTATTATCTTGATGGTTTCCTGTGGTTTGTGGTCTCCAGTTTCTATATGATGGTAATCTCTGGAATATATCAAAATTTTAAATATGTAATGACCAGAATTTTGTTGCAAATGCTTATTGTCATGCAGCCATTTAATCATAATATTGGCATCATTTTTATATCAAATAGCAACCATAAATCAAATTAAATCATTTTGTAATTTGAGGGGTGTCAGTGGGTGGTGAGGTGTGTTAGTGGGTGGGTGTGAGCGGTGTCAGTGGGTGGTGATGGGTGTCAGTGGGTGGGTGTGAGGGGTGTCAGTGGGTGGGTGTGAGGGGTGTCTCATTTCTTCCTAATTTTCAGACCAGTGATTGAAACCCCAAATTACATTTGTAATTAGTACATTTGTACAGTTATCCTTCATGCAGAGTTATGAAGCAACATACTGCAGTGCCTCTCTCGGCACTCGTTACCACCCAGCCCGCCTCTCTCCTCTCTTGTCTCCGACAGATGTCAGCGGTGGATTCCTCAGCTCCACCTGCCTCTTTTCTGATCTGTCAGCTACAGTCAGTGGCCGGGGCTGAGGAATCCACCACTGACGTCTGCCAGAGACAAGAGACGAGAAAGGTGGGCTGAGTGGTAACGAGTGCCGAGAGAGGCACTGCGGTATGTTGCTACATAACTCTGCGTGAAGGATAACTGTACAAATGCACTAATTACAAATGTAATTTGTGGTTTTAATCACGGGTCTCAAAATGAGGCAGACATCTGGGAAGAAGCAGCAACAGTGCCGGCTCACGGTTCACACATAGGAGACTTGAGTAGCCTGACAAGTCGCTTCCATGCACTGCAATTGGAACTGTTCAAGTCTGAGCGACTTAGAAAAATGTTCCTGTACCACTTTGGGGGCGACTTGCATTGACTTCTATTACAGAAGTAATTTGCAAGTCGCTTTGTGCAGAGGTCGGGCTGAGTCGCCCACAAGTCTGATGACGTCACCCCTAATTGATTATGGGCAGTCGCTGCATCGATGCTGCATCGTGGACGCCCGAATCGCGATGCATCGATGCAGCAATTAATTTCAGCACCCCTATTTGATACCCATAGGACTTTCAGAAATCTTAGTGAGCCTAAAGAGATTTCTAAAGCTATTCCCATAGTCCTGAGAACTTAGCTTTGTGTGCTGGGGTGTCTGTGAAGGTCTTTTTTTAACCTAGGCAGTTAAAACTCCCGCCTGAGCAGCCCATGCAGCTGCAATGGGGCCCCGGCAGGAGAGGGCCCTGGTTGGGGCCTCAGATCAAGAGCAGACTGGACAAGGTGGCAGATGCAGCTGGTGCCACTTTAGTTTGTTGGGGCTGCCCACCCATTCAGCCCCTGCTGCCCACCATGCTGCTTCTTATGTCACAACCCCCTTTTCCAGAAAGCCTACTATAGCACCTGGTGCCCTTTGTGTATTTGTAAAACAAAATTGATATAATTTCTATACTAGTATGCTTCATTACAGTTTCTGGTTATTCTACATTTTTTAAAGCTAAAATATTTGTACAAAATGTAAAGAAATAGATACACACTACAAAAGTAAACTGTTTCCCTACCTTATTTGTAGATTGGTGACAACTATAGTACAGAACTAAATGTTTTTTCTTTGGGTTTAACGCAATGCAACTCTGTCAATTTCATTCACAGGATAGCAGAGACAAAGTATTGGGCCAACTTACCTGAAATTCACACATTAGCTGAGAAGGTTCAGAGGGGGAATCTTTCTTCTTCAAGTTATTGAGGATTAGTGGTAGTTCAGTCATACTGACTTCTGTTTCTCCAAACTGATTGTATTCCACCAAAGCTTTGTGTATGAATATATACTGGAACTGTCATAAACATATAATCAAGAAAAAGCATTACACTAAAGACCTATTATTGCACCACATTTTCAACTTTATAGGAAGTATTTGTGTGTCGAAAATGTCTATCCTATGACATGGGGGGGTTAAAAAGAGCTCATGGTTGCAACAGGCTTTCAGGATCATAGCTCCAGAGTTCAAGTGAACTGCAGACTGAGGATGCATATACTGTAGTATACCTGGTCTACATCTTCTTTACACAGATGTCTCAGATGGCATTTCCCAGGACAGAATTGGAAGATGAGGGGAGGCCAGCTGCATCCTAGACATATCAGCACTGCCTGTTTATGTATCTTTGTGTGTGAGTGCAGTATAATCTTTTATTTTAATTATATTAAGCCTAATACACTGTGGAGTTTTTGCACTGCTCTCTATAGATTTTTTTGACAGTGCTGTCTCTGCAGTTTCCCTCCCTCTCAGCGCTGGTCTGGATGCAATACTTTTTTGGCTAATATCTGTCCAGTCTCTGGCCCCATTCACACTTCGCATAGTGGGAACGTGCATTCTCGCTCACTCGTTTGCGTATTTATCATGTATTTCCACTCGTCGCACATAGGGCAACCCATTCTCTTGAATGGTGGTCTATGCTTCATGCGACAAATGTACCAAAGAAGCTCCAGAACCTGTTCAGGTATGGAGTGTCATGTGTTTTGCCATATTTGTAGTGCGTTTTCTGTGCAGCAAAATGCACATCTGCTAACTGCCTTTGGGCAAAACAAGTGTGATGCACATTTGCAGAGTTTTTCTAGCGTTTCTGAAATGTGCGGCAAAACATGCATTTACTGTGCATTTTGTACTGCTTTCATGAAACGCCAAGTGTAAATGCAGCCTTAGAACTACCTCTACCTACTTCTAATAAAAGTACAGAATATTACATTATAATTAAAAGTGTATATAGAAAGTAATTTTAAAATGTTATGTTACATGTGTCATCATAATCATAAGGAACTCGTACACTGTTAACTGGGGTAGGCCAATGTTTATAATTGTTATTAGATATTTTACCTTATTTCTATACCAACCTCTACTTGGACCATCAGACAGCGCTGACGCCTCAATTGTACCACATAATCATAAACATTCACTCTGCCCTCTGCTTCCAGACATTCCAACATGGCATCAATACTTATATAGGTTCCCGTGCGTCCAACTCCAGCACTACCAAGGCAATCAATAGAGTACATGTTAGTTTACTTAACTCTGTTAGGCTGGCCATACACTAGTTATTTATCTTGATTCCCCCATGCACACATTCAAGGTGGATGGGGGAATCCCTCCCATTGAGTTATTCTATTATGACAGTGGGGAAACAATTAGAATACATTGATCAGCACCATGAGATAAAGCCTGTGGCGCTGGTCGAGAAAAAAATTCCCAACAGGCTGGTTGCACACAAGTCGATTGATAAATCGACTTGTGTACAACCAGCCCGCCCATGCATTGATCAAAATTTGTCCAGTTCAGCAAGAACTGGCCAAATTTGAATACATGTATGGCTGGCTTTAGAAGTATCAGATCCACAATAAACAGCAGTTGAACAATGTGCCCATTGTTTTGAGACTAATTGCCTTCCACAATGTTTACATCCTCAGTTAAGTCTCCTTGGGCACTGGTTGTGCCTTTGCGGGAACTTACCAAAAAATATGATACTATATGAACCTTACACCTATACAAGTGATCCTAGGAGTAGTTATACAGGCAGTTACTGCGCAGGCTCGGCCAGGACTGGAGGAGACTACAGCACCTAGGATATAAACATTTCAGGAGGCCATCCACACCACAGAGAACTAATTATGCACCAGGGTTGGAGAGGGTTCTTGAATCACATTACTTTAGAGGACTAGGGAGAAGGAACAAAAAGTGTACTGATTTTTTAAATCTATTGTTTTGCAATCTAAATAATATCTTTGTTTTTAAAATAAACATGTAACACAGGGTGCACCAAGCATATCAGAAGAAGAAGAGCTCAGCAGAAACTGTTGGTTCTCAGAAACTGGCTCTGACTGAAACCCCAGGTGTGGACATTTGAACATAGCAGATAAGGAGAAGGAAAGAGGATGAATGACTCCCTTCTCTGAGTAATTTTGTTGTTTTTGCAAATTTCAGCTTGAGCTTCTCATCTATGTAAAGAATTTTTTTTCCAACAAAGTGGCTAAGGAGAACCTAGAAAACGTGTGAAATGGTGCTGGAATTGCACCTACTGGCTGAATATAATTCATATCTAACTGACTTACAAAAAATTATTTTACAAAATACTTACAAAAACGCCAATGACTAATTGTGGAAAAATAGGGCTAACATGGAAGTTGATTTATGAAGCCGGTATTAGTTGTGAGTATACAGTAAGTTCCACACCTTAGAATGTATGCCCGATTTTATAAATTGGAGCACATTTATTACTCTTATGGTAAAATGACATTCTTATTTTTTGTTAGGGTATACCAATCGAAAATACCTGCAATGAACAATTATTGGTCCACTGAAAAAATTGTTTAAAGCATTAACTCTCCGACGTAATTTCAGCAGAAGGTTGGGATCATCAGGTACACCATGATCTGGCCAGACTGTAAATTGGATGTGTGTGATGTCTCGTCCTGTTTTCTCTCGTCTCTACACCACAGAGCAAGAAAAGAGAAGTCAAACAATATTAAAATATATATATATAGAAGAAAGCACAAGGCTATCAAAGGGAATTTATTTTTTTTCCCAAAATATCAAAATATTCCAAAATGTGGAACAGTAAAGAATGAGTGAAAAAGGAGCTACCATCTCTTTATTTTCCAAAAATACCACAAACATCAAATCATCATTGTTGGAGGGTTAGGCTGGATTCACACCTATGCATTTTTAGTGCTTTTTGCATTATGCAGATTTGCACTGCAGTCCAAAAAAAGCACTAAAAATGCATAGGTGTGAATCCAGCCTAAGGCGCCATCTACACCATGGTGCAGACACGTCAATTTACCTGCACGCATTCTGCAAGGGCTAAAAAAAAAAAAAAAAACAATGGTTCTCCATGTGCCCTGTTCACACCACACAGTGCGGATTTTTTCTGCACAGAAATCTGTAACGTGTATGTAGTTTTCTGCACGAGAAAAAAACTGACATGGCATTAACATTGGTGTGAATAGGGTACATAACTGAGGTGCATGAAAATTGATGTCAGTGTGCATAAAAACCGATGTCCGTGTGCATAAAATCTGAGGTAAACTGATGTATATGCAAGTGAAATCTGTGCAGTTTTCTCATCGGTTTCCATCAGTTTTCAAGCACGTATGGTGTGAACAAGCCCTAAGGCTAAGTTCACACTGGCGCGGCTTCAAAGTCATGCAACGTTGAAGCCACGCAGCCCGGCACGATTTAATCTTGGCTTGCATATGCCTTCTTTAACAGAAATCAATGCTAGCTACTCTGAAGTTGCCCCCAAGTAGTGCAGGAACCTTTTTCTAAGTCAGAGCGACTTCAGTTGCTCCAATTTGAACGGTTCCATTGCACTTAATGGAGTGCAACTTGTCAGGAGAATAAGTTGCCTGACAAGTCGTGCCAGTGTAAGGGAAGACTGTATTTTTAACCAAAATGATGCAATCTTATTTTACTTACATCACTCTACAACAGTGTTTTTCAACTCCAGTCCTCAAGGCACACCAACAGGTCATGTTTTCAGGATTTCCCTCAGATGAAACAGCTGTGGTAATTACTAAGGCAGTGAAACTGATCAAATCACCTGTGCAAACTCATGGAAATCCTGAAAACATGACCTGTTGGTGTGCCTTGAGCACTGGAGTTGAAAAACACTGCTCTACAAAACAAAGTATTCTTTTGTGATAGAAACAAAGGAAGTGCAACGCAAAATGGCATCAAACATCAAACATAAAGTAAATAAATCCAATTGAACCACAAGTCCCAGAAAGCTTTAGAAAAGAATATCCATATGTGAAGAAAGGAATTCGGGAATGACCCTTGATCTACCAGGTGGTCAGAAGGGCATCTCCCTCATAAGGGTAAAAACGAGCACAGGAACTGAACATCCAGAACTCCCAACGGTACACCAAAGAAGTATGGATAAAAAAGAGAGATCTAAGTGCTCTCCCTATTTTTTAGTAGTAATGGTGGCGATCGGCAACTTATAGTGGGACTGCGACATTGCGGCGGACAAATCGGACCCCTAACTGACACTTTTGACACTTTTTTGGGAACCAGAGACATTTTTACGGTTCAGTGCTCAGTGTTAAAAATATGCACTGTTACTGTACTATATGCAAGTAAATAGAGAAATGTACATGCTTCCCCTCCAACTTGTCAGCTTCCTTTATTGTGGAGACAATGTACAGTATCTGACAAAAGTGAGTACACCCTCACATTTGTGTAAATATTTTATTATACCTTTTCATTTGACAACACTGAAGAAATGACACTTTGCTACAATGTAAAATAGTGAGTGTACAGCTTGTATAACAGTGTAAATTTACTGTTCTCTCAAAATAACTCAACACACAGCCATTAATGTCTAAACCGCTGGCAACAAAAGTGAGTAAACCCCTAAGTGAAGATGTCCAAATTGGGTCCAATTGGCCATTTCCCCTCCCCGGTGTCATGTGACTTGTTTGTGTTACAAGGTCTCAGGTGTGAATGGGGAGCAGGTGTGTTAAATTTGGTGTTATCGCTCTCACTCTCATACTGGTCACTGGACGTTCAACATGGCACCTCATGGCAAAGAACTCTCTGAGGATCTGAAAAAAAAATAGTTGCTCTACATAAAGATGGCCTAGACTATAAGAAGATTGCCAACCTCTGAAACTGAGCTGCAGCACGGTGGCCAAGACCATACAGCGGTTTAACAGGACAGGTTCCACTCAGAACAGGCCTCGCCATGGTCGACCAAAGAAGTTGAGTGTGCATGCTCAGCGTCATATTCAACGGTTGTCTTTGGGAAATAGATATATGAGTGCTGCCAGCATTGCTGCAAAGCTTGAAGGGGTGGGGGGTCAGCCTGTCAGTGCTCAGACCATATGCCGCACATTGCACCAAATGGCTGAAGGAAGCCTCTTCTAAAGATCATACACAAGAAAGCCCGCAAACAGTTTGCTGAAGACAAGCAGACTAAGGACATGGAGGCATCCTCAAATCAGCAAGAGGTTAATGACTTTTTGTTATGTAAAGTGGCAACAAATTACTACTGTTCCAAGTCATACCTGACTGCAATTTACATAAATACATGACATCTACTTTATGGACATTTTATACAAGCACCTAAAAAACTGAAATCATTTGAATAAATCTATGGTAAATAAAATGAAATAAACTGATTTTCTGGGAAATGTACTATGAAATATCTCTAAATACATATCACTGATAGATGTTACTAGAACATCCATGGTAACTTACATGTGTGACATGGAGTTTCCGAGTGATATAATCCGGAAATAATTTCTCGTCTGTGATTTTCACCACAATGTCCCCATACGCTTCTGTTTCTCCATCAACCGATGGCCAGTACCGAGCACATTTGTTCTGCAATTCAACATATTTCATATTTCATGAATGTTCTTTATAAGCAAGGTATAGTATGTCTAAAACATAACATGGTGCAGTGTATTTTATGCATGCCTATTCTAACACAAAATGTTATAGCCCATGACCATTGCAAATTACGTATAACCATAACCATAGACAGGGAGATATATGAACGATGGTTACAGAAAGCTATCATATATGCACACTGCTGATCAAAAGTTTTATAACACCCTAATTTTTCTAGTTTTTTTTTAACCTTCCTGGCGGTATGATTATGTCAGATTTTTGCGTCTCAAAGTGGTACTTTTTTTGCATAGAAATTTGGCGTTTTATATTGTAGGCCTGTAATTCTTAAGAATAACTCACTTAAATCTGTTCAAACAAGAATTTAGTAGACATCCCAGGTATGATAAAGTTTGAAACAACGAAATCATAAATTATAATATAATAACTAGAAATAATTATCAAAAATATTAATATAATAATAATATAATAACAATAAAATGTATTCAATAATGTAATCAAATCAAAACACTGAAATTTGCTCAGTTGCAGAATTGACGCCGTTGTCACTTTCAGTGTCTAATGATGAAATTCCCCAAATATCAGTATCGCTCAAGTCTGCAAATGATTTTTATTTACTATCGTTGTTTTCTAGCTGGTCCAAAACCGCTTTTGACGTAAAGGGACATGTTTTGGATGCCATGGACATTCTCAAGTTTCCAGGCAGAAAGAATGGCATATAATATAAAAGCGCATACAGGGCTCTGGTCAAAGCCCTAGGGACAAAAGGGATGTGAAATGATTTGATACAGTAATGTAATCTTACAGATTACAGTGTACTGTATGTGTTTTGCACTTTTTGAATCTGCCGCCGGGCTTCGCCCCCATAAGACACGACGCTCGCAGGGAACGGAGCCCAGAGGCATTGGGTAAAGATTCCACTGGAGGACACAGCAGGGGACACTGCAGGATCCAGGGGACAAGGTTACCGCTTTTGGCAATAAAAATTCACCACGAGCCATACTCGGGATAACCGCCAGGGAGGTTAATCTACGCAATTTATTGTCTCAATGTACTATGAAATTAAAGCATAGAACAAATAAACAATTAGACATAAAAAAGAAATACCATATATACTCGGGTATAAGTCGAGTTTTTCAGCACATTTTTTGTGCTGAAAAAGACCCCCCTCGACTTATACCCGAGTCAGTGTCTGTGGTGATCAGTAGTTTCACATAAAACAGAGCCATGCTGCTTCTAAGAGCCGTTCTGTGCTTTGTAAGTGTGATTAAACACATTGGAATGCAGAGAATGCTGAGAGAGGTGTCAGATTCTCAGCTTGATGTCGGGAGGTGGGCGGGGCAAGCTGATGTTAGCTGTTCAGTCCCGCCCACTTCCTGATCTCTGTGAAGAGCTGCAGTTCTCTCTCTGCATTCTCAGCATTCTCTGCATTCCAATGTGATTAGTCACACTTACAAAGCACAGAACGGCTTAGAAGCAGCACAGCTCTGTTTAATGTGAAACTAAACTACCTTACTCATCCCTTATGTGTTCTAAATACAGTCTCTGTGTCCTGGCATTAAAATCCCTGTGTCCTGGCATTAAAATCCCTGTGTCCTGGCATTAAAATCCCTGTGTCCTGGCACTAAAATTCATGTGTCCTGGCATTAAAATCCCTGTGTCCTGGCATTAAAATCCCTGTGTCCTGGCATTAAAATACCTGTGTTCTGGCATTAAAATCCCTGTGTCCTGGCATTAAAATCCCTGTGTCCTGGCATTAAAATCCCTGTGTCCTGGCATTAAAATCCCTGTGTCCTGGCATTCAAATCCATGTGTTATGGCTCCCTGTCCCTGTGTTCTGGCTCCTTGTCCCTGTGTTCTGGCTCCCTGTCCCTGTGTTTTGGCTCCCTGTCCCTGTGTTTTGGCTCCCTGTCCCTGTGTTCTGGCTCCCTGTCCCTGTGTTCTGGCTCCCTGTCCCTGTGTTCTGGCTCCCTGTCCCTGTGTTCTGGCTGCTGCATTTCACACCCTAGGCTTATACGCGGGCCAATAAGTTTTCCCATATTTTTTGGGCAAAAGTAGGGGGGTCGGCTTATACACGGGTCGACTTATACACGAGTATATACGGTAGTTACTTTTTGAAGATAAAACAGCTGAACATACTTGTGGCATTCTTTCTGCAGTGGAAATCAAACATTGTTTTGAAAGTTCTTCCCAACTGTTGCAGACATTCCCACAAATGTGTTTCACTTGTAGGTTGCTTTGCTTTCACCCTTCTGTCCAGTTCATTCCAAATGAGCTCAATTGGGTTTAAGTCTAGAGACTGTGCTGGCCATTCCATGATTTGAAGGCTACCATCTTATTCTTGTCTTCTAAGGTAGTTCAGACATGGCCTAGAGTTATGCTTTGGGTCATTATCTTGTTGTAGGAAGAACTTCTGACTAACTAAACGTATTCCAGAGGGTATTCCTTGGTGCTGCAAAATGCTGTGGCAGTAGTTTTGGTTCAGGGTGCCACTTCCTCTGTGCAAGTCATTTACTCTTGATCCAGCAAAAGAACCCCAGCCCACCATGCTTCATGCTCTATGTTTGACAGTTGGTCTCACACACTGTGGAACTGTCATTTCACCTACTCGATGGAGTATAAAAACTCTGCGTGATGAACTGGCATGCTTCATGGCCCAGACTAAACTCTTTTTCCCTTTTTACCATCTTAGCAATCTTAGCGATGACTTTCTTACAGCCACTCTGCCTATCAAACCTACAGCTTGAAGTCTTCTCTTCACAGCTGAAACTGAGACTTGCTTACTACAATCAGTGTTAAGCTGTGCTTGAAGCTGTTGTCCAACCACGCACACAACCGGAGTCCACAAACCTGTAAGGAAGACCGGGGGAAGATAGAAGCGCCTTCAGCAGTGACAGTACGCAGCTGGAGGGCTTTGTTTTAAGGTAAGTTTCACATAATGTGCTAGTATGTGATGCATACTAGCACATTATGACATTGCCTTGCAGGTTTAGGGGAAAAAAAGGCACTGGTTTACTACCGCTTTAAGGAAGCTATGTGCATTCACTATACTTATATACTGCCTTAATAATAATTGTTGCAAAAAATACTCAGAAATGTAATTTGCAATTTTGGCATACCCGATTACCCTCTTCACAGCGAGTCACCATCACAATAATTGTTGACTTCTGTTCCCAAATCATTCTCCAAAAATCGGTCATAGTTTCTTCCTTAGGTCCTGCAAAATATTTCTCACTGTATTATCAAGACACAGTGTCAAAGGTTGCTCTTGAAGTTTGCATACGTAGAGATTGCAGTACACAATAAAATGGTTTTATATCAAATATAAATTGGGGATCTGTAGATAAAATGGAATATACCTTGAGCAGCAATGTATTTTCTTGGTTCCTTAAATCCCTGAAGAGATAAAAAAAAATGACAGATGGCATAAATGTTTAGTGTTGAAAGGGAAGGAATATTAAACAAAAGAAATATCTTATTTAGAGACCCACATATAGGACTATACTGTTATAAGTATTATATATATAATGAATGTGCATGTATGTATATGTATACATATATCATTCATGTACTATGCAATATACATGCAATTGTGCAGAAAAACCTTCCTATAAATTCAGATTACCATTTATACCTACATTAACGAAGCTGGCATTGATATAGTCTGATCCAGGCTCTCCATGTATCTCAGACAGGACCACTCGATTGTCATCGTCTATAATAACATGATATATTAATGGATTGATTTATTAAGAAAACCATTTTGAAAGATTTAACATTATATTACTTTCAGCATAACTGCACACTGTACTTACAAGGCAAAATATCAATATAACGGTTTTTGACCTGGTTGCAGGGTTTTCTGGCTTCCTTAATGGGAAATTTGCTAAAAACTCGTGGGATACTCTGAAAGAAATTAGATAAATAAATAAATATATATATATATATATATATATATATATATATATACACACACAACTATAAAGTTTAATTATTCTTAAAATGACTTTGTAAATGTTGCAAAGGCTAATGTAACGATCAGGAATAGGTTTGAACAGTCATAGAATACAATCCAATTTTATATTTACTTCTCTAACATAGCTCTTCTCTAACAAGTGCCTATTTCTTTTTACATTAGAACTACAGTATATTGTGCTATATGTCTTGGTTAATTTTGTGCTGTTCTTCATATTTCTAAATAGTTAATTTAAAGGAAATATGTATTAAGAATTTCTGACACTTATTAGGTTACAACAAAGTATAACAAGCCAATTATCTCAGATACAAAGCACTGCCCAATTATTTGGCCCATGCCTAGTGCAGCGCTTGCTCCATCTACTGGCACTGGGTCCATGATGCCACTCTTGGGCAGAGTGATCTCCTGCCAGAAGGTGTCTGCATAGATCCAATGTTAATGTCATCAGGACAGTGAAAGGCAACAGCACCAGACACATAAGGGTTGATTTTACTAAAGGAGTATAAGCTGTGAATATAGCAAAGTGAATTTTCCATGGAAATGTACCTTAGCTTAGTGAACGCAGTGAAGCTCTGCTAGCTAAAATCATCCAATCATGTGCAAGAAAACTTTTTTTTTTTTTGCATACAGTTGGGTATTCTCTTCACCACATTCACTAAGCTAAGGGAAAATTCCAATGAAAAGTAAAATTCACTATTGAACATGTTCTACTCCTTTAGTAAATCAATCCCATAGTGTCTCTTCAGAGTAGTAACCTCGGAACA
>BLSH010109980.1:1306815-1322900 GCA_018402905.1 Glandirana rugosa
CTTTAGTCTCATTCGTTAAAGTCATGTCCAATTCTGTCCCCAGAGGTTTCATACCGGACACCCGGTATAGACCGGGCGATTCTGTAAAAAAAAGTGATATCCCCGTCATGGACGAGTTCGAAACAACCCAACACCCTGGACGCGACAAACGAGTGGGGGGTTGTTATATGTCACACAAGAATCAACGATCACTGTTACACAAGCATGTATGTGAAATCACAGCAGTAAAAGTCACTGTTAACGGGGTGCAGAAGCCTGGAGGTGCAGCAGGTCTGCACTGAAGTACGTCATTGGTTGCAAGAGCACTGGTGGTCCTAGCAACTAAGAACACACTGTATATTGTTGGGGGGTGAGCAAACAGCGCAGGTCCCACAACCCAACAAAGCTTGAGCAGGTACTGCCCCTATAGTGAAAAAAAATGTCTTAGCGGGCCAGATATGGCCCACAGGCCATACTTTGGAGACCCCTGTCTTAACCTGTACTGAAATTGCTTACTCTGATTTCACCACACACTGTAAGCTTATTATAATGAGCATTAGAAGCTGAAGCAAGTCAAATAAAACCTGCCTCTTTTCTGGCTTCAGAATGTCCAGCATCATCTAGCTCTTTCCTCCCCAGCCCTACTGCCCTTTACCTGCCCATTCATTGGCTATCTTTTCTTTCTATCATGAAGTCTCAGCATGACATGTGTGCATTACCTAGGTCAGACTGCATGCAAATGCAGTCTGTCTAGGATGCCCATTCCTCCAGACTGACACCCACCCACAAAGATATCAAGAGCCATCTTTGGTGTCTTCAATGTATGTTACTGACAAGCGTTGATCCATGCACTCGGGCAGAGTGATTCATTTGTGAGTGTGCTATATATTTTATTCATTTTAATAAACTAGTTGATAAACTGAGAGTATTAGATGTAGCCTTCTGTTTCTCTTTTGATGACATTATTGGAACATTTAAGAACCCTGCCCTGTAGTCTCCAGTGGGGAAGGGGTATCTCAGACCTTGGGGTCTTATGAATGAGGTGAACGGCAGTGTGTGTCTGTGGTGGTGGGTCTGCACACACCGATGTCTGTCTACTAAAACACATGGATGTCTACTTTTTGCTCCACTGTGATTTCCATCAAATGCGTTTTAGTGGTTATGATCTATGTATCAATTTCTGAGGAGAGCACTAGATGTCTTTTGTCTTTTTTATACATATACTGGGTCGTTTGGTGTCAAGGCTGACTATCATCCTTAGGATACCTTCAGGACATACATATAGTGCCCGAGTGGGGAAGGTGTATTGTAGGCCATCAGGCCTTACAAGTGAGGTGAGCGGCAGTGTGTGTTTGTGGTGGAGGGCTTGAGCACCTGTACGTCCATCCTCTGACTTATGAAGATTTTTCGTGTCTTATGAAGTTTTATCAATATTTATGGACTCAAAAGGACATTTTTAGTTGCGTATAAGTGCTGCACTTTGCTTTTTATGTTTATAAGTGGTGTTTATGAATTGTACCATAGTGTCCAGCTTGCTGTGCATTGCAACAGATTTTTAGTAGAGACTTTGCGCTGAATATTCTCTTGCATATTATAAGTATATTAATGTGATTATAAAAGTTTTTTTTTTTTTTTTTAAACCTACATAGCATATCATACTTACCTGCTCTGTGCAAGTGTTTTGCACAGAGCAGCCACAATCCTCTTTTTCTGGGGTCAACCGGCGGCGCTCCTAGCTCCTCCTCCTCATTGAGTGCCTCCACAGGGAGCCGCTTTCCTTGGGGCACTCATGCGGGCACGCTCCCGAGTCCTGCTGCTGCGCCCATTGACACAGACAGCGGGACTCTGCCCTGCCCCCGGCTCCCGTGTCACTGGATTTGATTGACAGCAGCACGAGCCAATGGCTCCTGCTACTATCAATCTGACCAATGAGGACCCGAGACAGTGTCTGGAGCTTCTGGGCTCGTTCTCGTAGCTGGAACGATCAGGTTCAGGTAAGAAAAGGGGGGGGGGTCTGGGGGATTGCTGCAGCACAGGAGGTTTTTCACCTTAATGCATAGAATGCATTAAGGGGGAAAACCATGATATTTTACAGCTCCTTTAAACATTGTAAGTAAATTAAACTTTAGCTTTAAATAAACAGTAACAACAAAACATCAGTACTGGTGGTTGAAGGCAAATAATCCACACTGAATATACATTAATCACTTTGTCACTGTCATGTCAGAGTAGAAGATAAAGTATCTGTCCTATCACATGATACTGCGGGACCTCACATATTCCAAATGGCCTTAATTTCCAGGCCTGCGTGGTAAAAATAGGATTTCTTATGGAGGTCATCAGACTGTGTTCCCATTTTCAGTGATTTTGCTTTTTGCATTCTGACATTTAGGGGTTGATTTACTAAAACTGTAGAGTGCAAAATCTGGCGCAGCTGTCTATTGAAGCCAATCAGCTTCTAACTTCAGCTTGTTCATTCATTTGACAAAAAAAAAAAGTGGAAGCTGATTGGTTTCTATGCAGAGCTGCACCTGATTTTGCACTCTTCAGTTTTAGTAAATCAACCCCATAGTCTTATCATTGGACAGTTTACATTAGTTTACACCATTCCTGCAGTCAATTTCACCTTAGTAAAATGTCTGTTTAATAGATTTTTTACAATTACGAATTCATGATTACCTTGGTTGGTTAGAGGGATGCTATCTTCATTGTTGCTGAAACAAACAGAGGTTTTCAGACCAATGTCAATTAATAGAAACAAACTGAAATAGCTTTAAAATATAAAACAATCACTGAAATCAACATTTTCAGAAACAGTCTTATTTCCAACATATTTATCAAAATAAAGTGTCATGTGGTATTGAATTCTATAGTGTAATTTCTAAACATCTTATAAACTACCATTTATATGAAGGCATTCTACGCCTTAACACCGCCAAAAGTAACAGTTTTACTCCATCTTTGTACTTCTCCCAAAAAGAATCTGAATACTGTATAGGTTTGTGTAAAGAACTCAAGGAAGGAGCATTTATATTAAAAATGTCCTTTTGCCTGCAATTCTACAAATACAACAACCCTCTCTGTGTGGACAAACTTTGTTTTGGGGTAGCCTACTTGTTTCTTAACAGTTCCTCTGTTTCTGCACACGGCTCTCTGTAACATAATATATGAAACCTGGCATCCCTTGCTTTAGTAGCTTTGGTCACTATACTGGGCTTATGTACAGTAAGTACGAACTGCAGCACCAACAAGAAAAATATATTCTAGAAATGACGGGATGCCAACATTTTACATAAATCTCCTACTTTATGTTCCCAGTGGCTTTTATGAAAACAGGTAATTTTTCTTGTTCTTGGCTTTGCTGGGGGAGTTAGTTTAAATAGTGAGGACTATACATCTATGTAGGTAAAAAAAAAGTAAAAAAAATGTATATATATATTATCGTTGTGCATATAAACAGCATGTCCATGGAAATGTGCATATTTTTTATGATTACTAGAGTTGCGTTGGTTTCTTCCAATAAATAGGCCTGTAGGTGGTTTAGATTTTACATAACAAGAAGAACATAATGTGTGGACTGAGAATGACAAAATAATACCATACATTACCTTGATGATTTCTTTTGCAGTTTGTAGATTTTAATCAGGACAAAGATTAGGGCCAGAGATGTGATTGTAATTAAAAATGCCAGGAATCCAATAAGGGCCTTGTCGTTATCTGCACAATAAAAACACATAACTTATTGTAGAATACATTATTTATGGACCTATTAAAGAAAAAAGAACTGAGCCAGTCTTTAACTTAAGATTCTACTGTTTGATGTAGGTTAGATTCAAATTATGGGGTTGATTTACTAAAACTGGAGCAGCTGTGCATGGTAGCCAATCAGCTTGTTCAATTAAGCTTTGACAAAAAAAAATGGAAGCTGATTGGTTTCTATGCAGAACTACATCAAATTTTGCACCCTTCAATTTTAGTAAATCAACCCCAGTGTCTTTGTCATGTGGTACAACTGCATGCAATGGATTTGACACACATTACAAGCATTACCATTCATCCATATGGAAGGTAATAAAGATGTAGTAAGTGTGATTTTTCTTTTTGAGGGTTCTTTCACACATACGGACCGTTCATTTCATCCATTCAGTCACGTCAAAACGGATGAAGTATCCATCAGTTTTTCATCCGTTTTTCATCAGTGCTCATCAGTTTTTCATCAGTTTTTTCATCAGTTTACATCAGTTTTTCATCAGTTTTTTCATCAGTTTACATCAGTTTTTCATCAGTTTTTTCATCCGTGGTCATCAGTTTTTTATCAGTTTTTTTTTACATTCACTACCAATGCAAAAACGGATGAAAAACTGACCGTTCGTCAGTTTACATCCGTTTTTCGTCCGATCCGTTTTTTTGACGGATGAAAAATAGGACTTTCATCCGTTCAAAAAAACGGATGCTGACGGAAGCGGATGAAAACTGATGAAAATAGCTGATCATCAGTTGTCATCAGTTTTTCCATAGAGTTGCATTAATGTCCGTTTTTCATCCGTCAACGGATGGATGAAAAACGGACAAACGGTCCGTATGTGTGAAAGGGGCCTAATGCATCCAACTGAAACACATAGGTGCTTGTGGATGTAGCCTTAGCCTGCATTCAGACTTGATCAGAGTGTATTTCTAATGATTTTGAAGTGTTTTAGGGTATTTCCCGGCTGTTTTACAGGCATTTTACACGGTTTGTGCTTTTTGCATGTGTATCAAGCTTCAGGGTTTTAGGTATTAGGGTTTAAAAGTTGTAATGTCTAAGTAATGTTCAAAAAGGCTAACAGACTGGAACACATGAGTAAAAAATAAATGGTGGAGATACCTTGGCAGGATATTGCCCCCATAGTTTAAAAAAGGAGGAGGAATTATCCTAATCAACTTTATAAATTGGGAACTAGGTGATAAATGTTATTTCTCATGAAACTTTCAACCTAAATATAAGCCTAAATAGAGCTAGCCAAAAAAAGATCAGGATTCCTTGGCATACACACATACGGTATCTCACAAAAGTGAGCACACCCCTCACATTTTTGGAAATATTTTATTCTGTCTTTTCATGTGACAACACTGAAGAAATGACACTTTGCTACAATGTAAAGTAGTGAGTGTACAGCTTGTATAACAGTGTAAATTTGCTGTCCTCCCTTAATAACACACACAGCCATTAATGTCTAAACTGCTGGCAACAAAAATGAGTACACCCCTCAGTGAAAATGTCCAAATTGGGCCCAAAGTGTCAATATTTTGTGTGGCCACCATTATTTTACAGCACTGCCTTAACCCTCTTGGGCCTGGAGTTCACCAGAGCTCCACAGGTTGCCACTGGAGTCCTCTTCCACTCCTCCATGATGACATCACAGAGCTGGTGGATGTTAGAGACCTTGCACTTCTCCACCTTCCATTTGAGGATGCCTCACAGATGCTCAATAGGGTTTAAGTCTGGAGACATGCTTGGCCAGTCCATCACCTTTACCCTCAGCTTCTTTAGTAAGGCAGGGGTAATCTTGGAGGTGTGTTTGGGGTCGTTATCATGTTGGAATACTGCCCTGAGGCCCAATCTCCAGAGGGAAGGGATCATGTAGTGCTTCAGTATGTCACAGTGCATGTTGGCATTCATGGTTCCCTCAATGAACTTTAGCTCCCCAGTGCCGGCAGCACTCATGCAGCCCCAGACCATGACACTCCCACCACCATGCTTAATTATAGGCAAGTCACACTTGTCTTTGGACTCCTCACCTGGTTGCCACCACACACGCTTGACACCATCTGAACCAAATAAGTTTATCTTGGTCTTATCAGACCACAAGACATGGTTCCAGTAATCCATGTCCTTAGTCTGCTTGTCTTTAGCAAATTGTTTGCGGGCTTTCTTGTGCATCATCTTTAGAAGAGGCTTCCTTCTGGGATGACAGCCATGCAGACCAATTTGATGCAGTCTGCAGCAATGCTGGCAGCACGCATATGTCTATATACCAAAGACAACCTCTGGATATGACGCTGAGCACGTGCACTCAACTTCTTTGGTCGACCATGATGAGGCCTGTTCTGAGTGGAACCTGTCCTGTTAGCTGCAGCTCAGTTTCAGGGTCTTGGCAATCTTCTTATAATCTAGGCCATCTTTATGTAAAGCAACAATTCTTTTTTCAGATTCTCAGAGAGTTCTTTGTCATGAGGTGCCATGTCGAACTTCCAGAGAACAGTATGATAGAGTGAGAGCGACAACATCAAATTTACCACACCAACACCCCATTCACACCTGAGACCTTGTAACACTAACGAGTCACGTGACACCGGGGAGGGAAAATGGCTAATTTTCACATAGGTGTGTACTCACTTTTGTTGCCAGCAGTTTAGACATTAATGGCTGTGTGTTAAACTATTTTGAGGGGACAGCAAATGTACACTGTTACGCAAGCTGTACAACTCACTACTTTACAAAACAGGATGTTCCTTTATTGAGATTTAAGCACGGTACAGAATACATAGACAGAATGGAAATAAGTAAAATCGAATAAGATACATCACACTCACTACTTTATATTGTAGCAAAGTGTAATTCCTTCAGTGTTGTCACTTGAAAAGATATAATAAAATATTTACAAAAATGTGAGGGGTTTACTCACTTTTGTGAGATACTGTATAAGCATAAGAAGAGGCTAGGATCTGTTGAGACTAAGCTAAGATGGAACAGGATGGAGCAGGATGTACAAAGCAACCAGCAGAACAGAAATATGATCTAAAAAAAGAGGGATTATATTGGAATTGTGTAGGACACATTCTCAGAATGTTACGCTTGGGATTTAGCTTACAATAATAAATATCTCAGTGCACACTTCCTCAAAATGAGGATTGCTCAGTTGTGTCACCCTCTTAACAAGTGCTTTAAACAAAACAAAATATCATAAGGACAACTGATCTACCACCTGAAAACTTGATATTTGGATTGCTTTCCTGTTGAAAGTCAGTAAATAGAATGCCCATGTACCCGTTTTTAGTCAAGGTTATAGATGGTGACAAATCAAGAGTCATATCCACCCAGAAACAGAAAGTGGCATGCATGGTTATTATTATAGGGACCCAGAGCCAAGCAGCAAAAACAGAACAATAAGCATACACCTAGCAAAAAAAATGGAAAGATCAGGGCAAGAAAAGCATGAGCAGAATAAGGCTCTGTTTACATACAGTATATGCGAATTGGATGCATTTTGAACCGCATCTGATTCACATGACATATGAATCAAACCGGCTTTCTGTGGAGTCGGATCTGGTACGGATTTTAACCTCTTGCTTACTGGGCACTTAAACCCCCCTCCTGCCAGACCAATTTTCGGCTTTCAGCTCTGTCACTATTTGAATGACAATTGTGCGGTCGTGCGACGTTGTACCCAAACAAAATTGGCATCGTTTTTCTCCCACAAATAGAGCTTTCTTTTGGTGGTATTTGATCACCTCTGCGGTTTTTATTTTTTGCGCTATAAACAAACAAAGAGCGATGATTTTGAAAAAAAGAACAATATTTTTTACTTTTTGCTCTAATAAATATCCAAAAATAAAATATAAAAAAAAAAATTATTCATTGGGTTTGGCCGATTTATATTCTTCTACATATTTTTGGTAAAAAAAAAAAAAAATCGCAATCGGCGTTTATTGATTGGTTTGCGCAAAAGTTATCGCATCTACAAACTATGGGAATTGATTTATGGCGTTTTTATTATTATTTTTTTTTACTAGTAATGGCGGCGATCTGCGATTTTTATCGGGACTGTGATATTGCAGCGGACATGTCGGACATTTTTGACACTTTTTTGGGACCATATACAGCGATCAGAAATTTAAATGTCCACTGATTACTGTATAAATGTCATTGGCAGTGAAGGGGTTAACCTGCAGGGGGCAGTGAAGGGGTTAACAGTGTTCCCTGGGCGTGTTCTAACTGTGGGGGAGATGGGTTGGCAGGGACATAACAGATCTAACTGATCCCAGTGACAGGGATCAGTAGATCTGTCATGTCCCACTTCACAGAATGGAGAACCGCCGTGTTTACATTGGCGGTTCCCCGTTCTGCAGCTCCGCAGGCGATCGCGGGTCAGGAGTGGACATCGAGTCTGCCCGACCCGCGGGCATGTCCACGCAGCGTGTGGCGGCCGCGCACGCGCCGCCGCCACCTGTGAGTGCATGCCGGGAGCGTGCAAAGGGGCAGACATCAATAGACGTCCACCCGGAGATTGAGATCTGTGCTGTAGCCGTCTTTCGTCTGACAGCAGGGCCCACCTAGATAGCTTAGGAAGATAAGATGTAATGACTTCCTTTGCTGCCTGGGATCTATGCCTCAATGTTTTTACTTCTAAAAGCTTGGTAGTTTGTATTTGTAATTGCTAATAATGTAATGGGAAAGAAAGACATTCACATTGAGCTGATGTTGGCAAGGCTTTCAGGTTCTGCAAGCAGGGTTGGCTGGGTCGGCTGCATATTCAAAAATATCTGTCTGCATTCTCCTAGACAGTAATCATTTCTGATCAGCAAGTCAAAACATTGCTGGTCGGGTAATTCTCTGGTGCAGCCTTTTTGGCACTGATGAGAACCATATTTTTATATCAGGCAGGGCTATTCCACAAATGAAACACTGTCCAATAGAAGAAGAACTGGAGAAAGAAGAAGAACAGGAAAAGTTTCCCATGACTGTCAGACAGCTAATATTGTACCTATCCACAAAAAGGGCAGCAAGGTAGAAGCTGGCAATTACAGGCTAATGAGTTTAACATCAATTGTAGTCAAGTTAATGGAATCACTCCTGAAAAGAACGATCATTGATCACTTAAAAGTACACAACTTGCTGGACCCAAAACAGCATGGCTTTACTGAGGGCAGATCAAACTAATCTGATTGAATTTTTTGACTATATTACCAATGTTTTGGACCAGGGTGGTACTGTGGACATAGCATATCTTGATTTCTGCAAGACATTTGATACAGTTCCACATAATGATCTCATACAAAAGTTGTACAAGCTAGGACTTAACCATTGGGTCTGTGGATATGCAGTTGGCTAAAGCATAAATACTAGAGTGTGGTTGTAAATGGTGTTCACTTGGACCATAAGACCAGTCACTAGTGGGGTACCACAAGATTCTGTACTAGGTCCTGTTCGCTTTAATCTATATGTAATTTATATAACTAAAGGTTTGTTGGGCAAGGTATATCTTTTTGCTGATGACATAAAGGTGTGTAATAGGGCTGATATCTCTGGATGTGTCTGTATCATGGAACATGATTTGGCATTGCTGGAAGTGGAAACTGCAGTTCAGTGTTTCTTAAAGTGGTTAACAAGTCTCCGCCCCCCCTCCCCAAAAGAAAATTCCATACTAGCTCATTATGAAATACTTACCTTGGAACAAAGCTGTTGCAGCAGTCTCCGCACACCAATGTGACAGGCGACATGCTGCTTCCTGGTCCACGGCTCCGGCCAATGACAGCATGGGCTCCAGCGCTGTGATTGGCAGAGCCTCACTGTCACTCCCACGCACGCGCATGGGAGCCGTCATTTATGGCATTTTTATAGAAGAAACGTCACCCTGGGCCACCCCGGGGGCTGATTCTTCATTGCGCATGTTACGATGACTTCGGCACATGCAGAAACAGGGAATATCTCCTAAATGGTGCAAGTTTATGAGATATTCCCGGGACCTACAGGTAAGCCTTATTATAGGCTTACCTGTAGTTTAAAGTGGTTGTCATAAGTTGATAACCACGCTAATGTAAAATAATGCACTTAGGGAAAAATAATCCATTGGGAGAGTACAATATCGGGGGTACAAGGTTAGCCAGCACTACAGAAGAAAAGGATTTTAGGAATACTTATTTCAGATGATTGCATCACTAGAGGGATCACCAGCAGGAGGAAGGAGGTTCTGATTCCCCTATATAGATCTTTAGTGAGACTTCATTTAGAATACTGTGTGCAGTTCTGCAGACATCACTTACAACAAGATATTGATAAGATAGAACAGAGACGGGAAACATGGAAAATGGTGGAAGGTCTGGGGGATAAAACATATCAAGAGACACTTCGGGAACCTAATATGTACAGTCTGGAGGAAAGAAGGGAAAGGGGAGACATGATTGAAACCTTTTAATACATCAAGGGAGTGAATAAGGTTCAGGAAGGCAGTCTTTTTAATATGAAACCAAAACCAAGAACACAGGGACATGACCTCAAAATAATTTGAGGAAAGTTCAAAACTGATTTTAGAAAGTAGTATGTTACTGAAAGGGTAGTTGATGCTTGAAATAAACTTCCAGCAGAGGTGGTGAGGCAGTCAACAGTAAATGGCTTCAAACATGCTTGGGACAAACATAGATTTATATAAGCAAAAAAGAAAATGGGCAGAAACCATGGACTACTCGGTCATACTTCACTGTTGTATGTTTCACTGTCTTCAGGAAGACGCCAATCACGATGAAACGTACGTCAAAATGGGGATTTGTCACTTTTGGATCCTGTGTGACATCATACGTGGGCGGGAGGTGAGAACAAGGTTTGGCCCGCACGCCAACGCCGGGGAAACAATCCAGTTATCCACACAATTTGTACACACTAGTGCCGGTTATAGGCATGTATACATGTGAGTGCAATACCTTTTTTTATCTATCCAACAACATTTAATAAACATACTACACTATGGAACCTTTTAATTATGTTTCATGTGGAGTTACTTCCCTCATCCATACCCCAAACTGGAGGAAATAAGTGGAGTGACTACAGCAGAGAAACGTTTCAGTTTTGAGTCTCTAAGCGTTATTTGACCTTCCTGTAAAAAGGGGTCAAACACCTGGTGAGTTCACATCTATCACTTAAGCACTAGAGGTGAAGATAAAATGATATCTTCATATTGAAGCACTTTTATGGTGTTGGGCTACAGTCACATTAGACATTATATATATATATATATATATATATATATATATATACACACATATACATAACATAGACCTGAGGTGTGCCTTGGTTGTCTGGTCGGTATGCCAAGAGAAGAGGGGATACCCAAGATTAGTAATGGATGATTGTGGAGAGAAAAGTGCTGAGAAGTGCCCTAAGAAGGGGAATGGCAGGGAGGATATCGTGCAATGGAACCGACAAAGACCACAGAAGAGTGGTCTGCTTAAGTACCCTCCGTGCTCCTCCCATAAATTCAGGCCACCAATCTGACCTTGTAATGTATGGTCTTGGTCCTACGACCGAGACGTATATGGATCACATAAACACGAGACAAGACTTACAGCATCACATAGACCTGAGGTGTGCCTTGGTGGTCTGGTCGGTATGCCAAGAAAAGGGGGCAAAAGTATCCGGATAGGGAAGTAGTTCTTTAATGATTCTGTCATCGCTCGGAAAGTTTAGTAAGGGCTTAAAGGATTTGGGATGTATCTAGTGAAGCAGGCGGACTTCCATCTGCCTAAGTTCTTAATCACGTGGTCTGGTACTCTGTGCTGAGATGCAGCTGAGGCTTCTTCGATCCGGAAAGTATGTCCAGAGTACCACCCGGGGTCAAGGCTCAAGTTGCCCAGTAGGATCCTGATGTGCCTGATAAATTGGTTGCCACTCAGGGGGCTAGTCAGAAAAGGCAACAGTGCATTAGAGTCTAATTAGCTAGGGAGGTGAGACAGCAACCGGTTAAGCACCGTAACGGGGCACCAAGCATTGTTCATCTGAAAGAGATTGAGGTCAACTCTGGTTCCGGATTGATGAGTTTAGGATACCGCGAGATGGAGGACGTAATGGCTTGGAAAGCGAATCAAGTGGTGCCTGAAAAGTGTCTGGCTGCTGGTACCAATGATGGTGAATTCTCTAGGCCGTAGAAAGCCATAGGAAGCCAGATAGATGACCTGCTTGAATGACTAGACTGGGCAAAAAGCCAGAACGGGGAACACGCCATGATTGCAGACATGTCCCTGAACATGGTGCTGGTGACAGGCAAGCGTTTGCCGTTGGCTATGGGCTGATGTTTCTGGATTCCATGAAATAGGGATATGCCTGAGTGGGCCATAAACAGAGATGGCTTTCCGGGGTCCTGGAAGGACAGAAAATGCTGGATACTGGCTAGGTATAGCCTGATAGTGTTATGAGAAAGAGCCAGCTTATTGTCATCTGTGGTTGCTCTTGGGCAAGAGGCTAGAAACCTGCAGTAGATGTTCCAAGCAGAGTGATAGGCCTTCAGAGTGTTGCGGGACAATGAGTGGTTAACGAGCGGCGTCGCGTCGAGAAGGTGAGGTTTTAATCCATCGTCAGCTGTGACCAAGGTGGGATAGGAGTAGTCTTTGGGTTGGCTCCAGGTTTCTGCTGAAAGAATGAAATGACATTGAAGTGGGACAGTGCATCTGCTGCGACGTTGCATTTGTCTGGAATATACATGCAAAGAACATTAAATTGATTCTGCAGGGACATCTGCACCAGCCTGCATAGGAAAGACCCGACGGGGAGCAACTTGGACTTATCTTTGTTTATAATTTGGTCGTAGCCGTGTTGTCTTTGATGAAGACCACCGTTTTTCCTGTCTAGGTATGGCACCAGACCTGAGCTGCTGCCATAATGGGATGGAGTTAAAAAGGGGGAATTAGAAAATTGGGGATCCAAAGGATTTCTGGTGGCCATGGCCCTGCAAACCAGTGATGGCCAAAAATTACAGCAAAACCTGTGGAGGCTTCAGCATCTGTAACTACCTGAGGTGGTAAAGCTGATGCTAACGGAATAAACATGGATATGCTGTTTCCAGTTTTTAAGGAGTTCATCCCACATTGTCAAATCTGCTATGCTGCTGGGTTCAGCCTGAGAACTTGATCAAGGTCTTGTACCTAAGAGAGGAAAACCAAAAGGCGTGCAATGAAGGAGCGCCCCTGAGGGATAATCCTCAGGGCAAAATTAATCATCCCTAATAGGGATCGTGGCTGTCTCTTAGTACGCTCTTAGTCGTTGCCATAGGATAGTGAGTGGAGTGGGATACGTTTTTTTTTTTCTGTGGAGAAAGACAGACAAGTAAATATGAGTGGCCGGGTAGACTGCCACTGGAGACTATGAGTAGCAATTGAGCTTGTGGCAGAGCCTCAGTAGGAGGGGGGTGGCCACGTCTCAGAAGCTCATGGTGCCTGTGGAATGAGAGGCAACAGTGAGCTTGTGGCAGGGACCTCGGGGGGGAGGCTGCTCTGCATGGCTCGTGGTGTCTGTGGATGTGTAATGAGAGGCAACAGTGAACTTGTGGCAGGGCACTAGCGGGGGAGGCTGCACTTCAGGGCTTGTGGTGCCTGTGGATGTGTAATGAGAGGCAACAGTGAGCTTGTGGCAGGGCACTAGTGGTGGAGGCTGCACTACGGGGTTCGTGGTGCCTGTGGATGTGTAATGAGAGGCGACAGTGAGCTTGTGGCAGGGCACTCATGGGGGAGGCTGCGCTGCAGGGCTCTTGGTGCCTGTGGATGAGAAGCGACAGTAAGCTTGTGGCAGGGCACTAGCGGCTGTGCTGTGGGGCTCGTGGTGCCTGTGGATGAGAGGCGACAGTGAGCTTGTGGCAGGGCTCTCGCGGGGGAGGCTGCGTGGCTCGTGGTGCCTGTGTAAATAAAGGCGACAGTAAGCTTGTGGCAGGGCACTCGCGAAGGGGGCTGCGTTGCGGGGCTCGTGGTGCCTGTAGATGTGTAATGAGTGGAAATGCATGGTCCGAGTGGCGACTGAGAGCTAGGGCCGGGCCACAGGTGGGTAGTTTGATTCGCAGAGGCATCTGTATATCTATCTATAAAAAATGTTTTTTTCTTTTTTTTTTTCTCCCTGCATTTTTTTTTCCTTCACTTTTCTGCGTTTTTTTCCCTACGTTTTGATTTATTTTTTTTTAGTGGGTACTAAGCTGCTGGCTGCAACTAGAACCTGGTGCTAAGCAGCAGTGAATGTGCTTGCTAGAAGTTATGCTGAGATGCGTGCTTGCAACGATTGCAAGAAGTTATGCTTAGATGCGTGCTTGTAACAATTGCAAGAAGTAATGCTTGTATGAGTGCTTGCAACGATTGCATGGTAGAAGCGTCACTAAAGATGTATTTGCAGTGACTGTAATACGTTGTATTTCAGTATCAGTTCCTGCAACGATTGCAAAGATGTGCAGTTGGAGATGTGCTTGCAACAATTGCAAGAGTCTGTGCAGTTCTAGAGGCATGCTTTCAACGAGTGCAAGAAAAAAACTACTTATAGGCAAAAAGAGAAAAGGATAGCAGAAAATTGAATATGTAGGATTGCAACTGTGACTTGTAGTAGTTTAGTTTGAGAGTGTGAGAAATGAATCCGATATGAATCGGTGTGTATAGTACATCCAATATGAATCGTTTGCTGCAGATGCAACTAGATTCGAATTGGGGGTGTGACAAATATGGGAATGAATCCGATATGAATTGGCGTGTGCAGTACATCCAATACGATTTGTTGCGCCACTGCAAATAGACTCAAATTGGGGTGTAATGAGTATGAAAATGGAACTGATATGAATCTGTAAGTAGGATACTTGACATGAGTATAACGCATCTGATACAAACTGTTGTGCCGCTGACGCGACTAGGTTTGAATCGGACTGTAGTAAGTATGCAATGGATCCAATGCGAATCGGTTGTAGGGTAATGATGTGTGTCGATACGGATCGTTGTGTCGCTGATGGGATTAGATTCTAATCAGATTGAGATGAGTATGAAACATGGATCCGATATGAATCGGATGTAGGGTAGGACAGAAACGATAAGAATCTGTAAATAAGGTAAACAACACTAACAAAGTAAATGAGATGAACCAATATGAATCAGGAGGTGGGGTAAATGATGCAAACAGAGTATCTTTACATGAACCAATACAAATCGGTTGAAGGATAAGCGTCGTGAACTGATACGAATAGGTTGTAGTGTATGGCATGAACTGATGTGAATCGGTAGGTAGGGAATGGTACAAACAGAGTAAATGACATGAAACGATGCGAATCTGTGTGTGTAAAGCATCCGATGCAATTTGTTGTGCCACTGACGCAACAAGGCTCAAATCAGACTGTAGTAAGTATGCCATGGTATTTGATATGAATTGGTTGTGGGGTGAATGGCATGGCCGATGCGAATTGGTTGTAGTGTGCATGAAATAAATCTGATACAGCAACAGAGTAATGCAATGGATCTAAATCAGCTGTAGAGTGTGTGATTTTTTTTGTTCGTTCGTTTCCTTCTCTTTTTTTTTTGGTTCTTTTTTTTTTTTTTTTTTAGAAAGCGCGTTCAACCTAATGCAGGATGGAACCACCTGAACTCAACCTAACCTAAGGAAGAAACGACAGACAAGAGACGTGAGTGACCGAACTGTGTGCTACTGGTGATAATGAGTGGTAGGATCGTGTGCCCCTGGAGACGTGCTTGCAACAAGAAGAAAAGTAGTTTCGGCAGGGAGGTGAAAACAAGGACAAATCGTGCCAACTCAGTTCGGGGTTTACGAAGCTGGAGTATCATGTGCGTTTAAGTAAGTGCGACCATATGAATGGTCTGAGTAACGACTAGTTGCTTGTGGCAGGAGCCCCATGAAGGAGACTGAGCTGCAGGAAATTTGTGATGTGTGTGACAACGGGAATCGACTTGTGTCGTGCCGAGTAGAGTTGAGCGAACACCTGGAAGTTCGGGTTCTGCTGGTCCGTCCGAACTTCGGGACAAAGTCCGGGTCCGGGTCCGGACGGAACCCGAACGATCGCACGGACAACGAACCCCATTGAAATCAATGGGGACCCGAACTTTTAGGCACAAAAATGGCTGTAGGAAAGTCCTGGAAAGCCCCAGAGGGCTGCAAAAGGAAGTAAAATGGGGGTAAGGGTAGGGCAAGTGCCCTACAAAAAAATGGGGACAGGGAAATAACTTTAAATATTTTTAAAAAAATAAAAACTTAAAAAATGCAAAAATGGAGGTGAATGTGGATCATCTTCAAACTGTGTCTGAAAAGTATTAATTAACGGTAGAAGCCATATAACTGTTCTAAAATCATCTTCAAACTAGGGCAAGTGCCCTACAAAAAAATGGGG
>BLSH010109980.1:1333131-1349305 GCA_018402905.1 Glandirana rugosa
CTTGCTCACCGCTGTCACTCGAATACCGGGCCCTGGAACACCCCCTATTATATATATATATATATATATATTTATAAGACGCCTCCACAAATCAAACCACTCACACATGGCCCCATCCTAGCTCTCAGTCGCCACAGGGACCACACATTTCTACTTATTACACACCCACTGGCACCACAAGCTCTGCAGCACAGCCTCCCCCACGAGTGCGCTGCCACAAGCTAACTGTCTCCTCTCATTACACCTCCACAGACACCACGAGCTCCGCAGCACAGCCTCCCTCACTAGGGTTGCCACATCATCTCTTTAATCCAGGACACATATGAATTACACAGGTTCTGAGGCTAATTGAATTCAGATAAGGCACCAAGTGAGTTCAATTAATCAGCCACAGAACCTGTGTAATTAATGTGTGTTCTGGATTAAAGGGATGATGTGGCAACCCTATCCCCCACAAGGTCCCGGGCCATAAGCTCACTGTCGCCACTCGTTCCACTCATTACACATCCACAGGCACCATGAGCTCCGCAGCACAGGCTCCCCCGTGAGTGCCCTGCCACAAGCTCACTGTCGCCTCTCATTATGCATCCACAGGCACCACAATCCCCGCAGAGCAGCCTCCCCCTGTGAGGTACCTGCCACAGGCTCACTGTTGCCACTCAGTTCACTCAATACTCATTTACAGGCACTATGAGCTCTGCAGCACAGCCGTCCCCAGGAGTTCCTGGCCACAAGCTCACTGTTGCCACTCATTACACATCCACAGGCACCACAAGCTTTTGTGACGTGGCCGCCCCAACAGTTGCTTGCTGACAGTGCAAGCGTTGGCAGACCAACCACACGTCACCACCAGAACGCAACATTCCTACTTGGGCACAACCAGATGGCACTTACTACCCCGGCACGCCCTGGGGCTCTGGTTCACAGGTCCGTGCTCGGCACTAACAGGGCAACCGAGCACCAGTTATGGGGCCAGTCACCTCCTGGCTAATCTCGGATTGCCCCACACCCTTTGACTTTAAAAAAAAAAATTCTTTACACTCTCCAGCGTCCGCTGGAATGCATCTCTTTCTTCACTATGCCTTTTATTCTTAGTTTCTCTCCTCTCTTTTCTCCTCATTTTCTCTGTTCATCCTCCTTCCAGCCTCTGACTCGTTCTTCGTATTCCATTTTTCCTCCTGCTCCTGCAGGGGGGTATATCAGCAGCTACGCTCAGGGCCTCTGTGTCGGAACCAGTGCACATTGCCCTCCCTCCCTCCCCTTTTACAGGGCACATTCTTCACATCTCTCTACAATCAACCATTACTTGTGTAGCCACGTGCCCCTTAGGGTGGTTGGTATTTGTGGTTCACCTTTCTGCTACCCTCAATCACACCATATCTCACACATCCGGAGTCATGGAACAGGGCAGCACTGTTTTTTTGGTTGTTTTATTTAGGGGATTAACTTGGATGGGGAAAAGGGTAACTGTGGGATGCCCCAACAAATTGGTTTTCGAAACACTCTATATACATGACTGTAAATACACACTTCTACCTCCTCCAGCACTTCACTTGCTGACCTCACTTCTCTCCAGCATTTCACTTAATTTCCTGGCCTGAAAGGAAATTGATCAGGCCTACTTGACTCCTCTTCCTCCATCACAGCGAGCACATGGCGAGGCCTGTACTTCAGTCAGCAGGACCTCCGAACCACTCATTACAGGCCAGGGTCAGGGACCCCTCAAGTGTAGCTATATATGTTAGTGCTAGCTGGGCCTTTGATGGACTACAACTCCCAGCACATCCCTCTTCCAGGCCACACCGGCCTGCTTTCCTCTCAGTGACACTCCTTCCCCTGACTGGCTCCTGAGACCTCCACAGACTGTCCACTATTCCTCTCTCAGCCTGCTCCAGCCTGTTCTTCCAGCTTCCAGGGTCTATCACTCACCGACTCCAGTGGATACTTTAAAGTGTCCTCAGTAGCACCTCTGCTGTTCTCCTGTTTCCTTGTGCTGCTCCAGAAATCAACTCCACTCCAGACCTCAAAGTCCCCCTACCCAGAATGGGGGCTCCCTCCTGGGTAGAAGCCTCCACAGCACCTCTGCTACATCCTTCACACTTCCACCCAAACTCTCCTCCCCCTGCTGGGCAGATCATAGTATTTAAGGAGGTCTGCCCCCTGCCATTCCTAGTTGGGGATTGGTCAGGGCTCCTTAACATACAGCAGAAAGTGAAACTCCTCATCCATCCCCTCTTTCCAGCACTTTCTGAAACAAAAGGGGAGGAGTACCCCAGGGGTGTCCCCTCCTGCAATCTCCAGCCTTACTCTGAGCCACTCCCCTGCTCAGATCAAAACACCCAGGCCTGCACTTTATGTGCCTCTCCTAGCAAAACGACCTCTCTACAAAAACGCCTACACTATGCCCCCTTTTCTTGGCATACCGACCAGCTAACCAGGGCACACCTCAGGTCTATGTTGTATGTCTTGTGGCGTCTTTGTGTGGTTCACACCCATAAATAAAAAATCCTTCATTGTGCCCAGCCCAGCACCAAAGATGTGATAAAATATAAAGCCAGTTCTACAAAAACAGCATACAATTGTTATATCTTCACCACTTGTGCCCAAAGAATAGCTAAATTGCACACTCACCAAAATTCCACCCCCCCCCCCCTCCTTTTACAGAAGGTCAAATAATGCTTAGGTTATCCCACGCCTGATTCATTTCTTCAATAGCTCATCTATTTCAACAATCTAAGATGTTTAGTTTAGTGAAGCTTGGAATACACGCCGAACCCCAGAGGCAGTGTGTGGATCACTATAATACAATGCGGTACACACTGGTGCCTGCATTGGGCACTGTAACATGTGAGTTGGCAATCTCTACTTTTTATACCAGTTTTAATTTTATTAAATACTACACTATGATTACCTATTGGTATCCTTTAGTATCCTTTCTTTTATGTGCGAAACATCTTAAATCGCTGAAATAAAGGGGCTATTGAAGAAATGAAGCAGGCATTGGATAAACTAAGCGCTGTTTGACCTTCTGTTGGGGGGGGGTCATGGAATTTTGATGAGTGTGCAATTCAGTTTTCTTTGAGCACAAGCGGTGAAGATATAACAATTGCATGCTGTTATTGAAGAACTGGTTTTATATTTTATCATTTTATTACGTCGTTGGTGCTGGGTTGTGCACATTGAAGGACTTTAAAAAAAAAAAATGTCTATATATCTTTTTACTGCTATTTTATTACTTACAACTACATTTATTTTGAATTGATTAATGTTGTTACCACATTGTTTGGATACTGCACTTTAAATTATGGATTGTGATGTGTAAGTGCCACACTTTTCAGTGTTTTTGTCATATTTGAATTTTTTGGTCACTAATATTACCATGGATAATGTGCCACAATATCTGCTAAATATGACACTCTTAATTTAACCTTGTACCTGAGGTATACTGACACATCGTTTGTACTATTGCACAATAAATTATGGATTGTGCTCGCTTCCTTTGGATATACCAATGTTCTGTTTTCCTACTGAAACTATTTCTCATGCAGATGTGTTTAAACCTGTCTGTGAAGTCTAAGAGCATTACTTGTATTGTATTACTTTTCGTGCAAATTTTACTAAACATTTATTGAAAAGAGAAATTATGGATTGTGATGTGTCAGTTTTTGTCATGCTAAACCTGAAGCAAATGAAAAAAAAATATAGACCTTTCTCAGTAGTGTTGAGCGAACCCGGACTGTAAAGTTCGGGTCCGTACCGAACTTTGGGGTGTCCGGGACCTGGACCCGAACCCGGACTTTTCAAAAAAAGTCCGGGTTCGGGTCCGGGGTTCTGGCTATTTTACCAAAAGTTCTGAAAATTGCTGTAAAAAAGTCCAGGAAAGTCCTAGAGGTCTGCAAAAGGAAGGAAAATGGGGGTAAGGGTGGGACAAGTGC
The DNA here is from genome assembly GCA_018402905.1 of Glandirana rugosa. Taxonomy (NCBI): domain Eukaryota; kingdom Metazoa; phylum Chordata; class Amphibia; order Anura; family Ranidae; genus Glandirana; species Glandirana rugosa. The sequence goes on from BLSH010109980.1 coordinate 1,337,067, forward strand.
CCTACAAAGAAATGGGGACAGGGAAATAACTAAAAGCATTTTTAAAAAAATAATTTCATAAAAAAAATCAAAAATGGAGGTGGATGTGGACCATCTTCAAACTGTGTCTGAAAAGTATTAATTAACGGTAGAAGCCATATAACTGTTCTAAAATCATCTTCAAACTGTGTCAAAAAAGTATAAATAAGCCGGGAGAACCCATATCACTGTTCTGCAAACATCTGGAAACTGTGTGTAACACTTTAACTAAAACCGGGAGAAACCATACTACTGTTCTGCAAACACCTGGAAACTGTGTGTAACGAACTGTAAAGTTCGGGTCCGTACCGAACTTTGGGGTGTCCGGGACCTGGACCCGAACCCGGACTTTTCAAAAAAATTGTGAAAAAAAGTGATATGGGTTCGCCCGGTTTTAGTTAAAGTGTTACACACAGTTTCCAGATGTTTGCAGAACAGTGATATGGGTTCGCCCGGTTTTTGTTAAAGTATTACACACAGTTTCCAGATGTTTGCAGAACAGTAGTTCAGTTTGTCCCGTTTTAGTCAAAGTGTTACACACAGTTTCCAGATGTTTGCAGAACAGTAGTTCAGTTTGTCCCGGTTTTAGTTAAAGTGTTACACACAGTTTCCAGATGTTTGCAGAACAGTAGTATGGTTTCTCCCGGTTTTAGTTAAAGTGTTACACACAGTTTCCAGATGTTTGGAGAACAGTGATATGGGTTCTCCCGGCTTATTTATACTTTTTTGACACAGTTTGAAGATGATTTTAGAACAGTTATATGGCTTCTACCGTTAATTAATACTTTTCAGACACAGTTTGAAGATGGTCCACATCCACCTCCATTTTTGATTTTTTAATGAAATTATTTGTTTAAAAATGCTTTTAGTTATTTCCCTGTCCCCATTTCCTTGTAGGGCACTTGTCCCACCCTTACCCCCATTTCCTTCCTTTTGCAGACCTCTAGGACTTTCCAGGACTTTTTTACAGCCATTTTTGTGCCTAAAAGTTCGGGTCCCCATTGATTTCAATGGGGTTCGGGGTCCGGGACAAAGTTCGGGTTCTGTCCGGACCCGAACCCGGACTTTGTCCCGAAGTTCGGCCGAACCAGCAGAACCCGGACTTCCAGAAGTTCGCTCAACTCTATTTCTCAGCCTATAATAAAATGCATATTTGTACATCGCTTTACACAGCAAATTACCCTGAGTACTTTCGGCGCCTGGGACAGATGCTTGATGGCTGGGCCCTTTTGCGATCTCTTGCAGTTGGGCAGGACCCACGCAATCAAATTGACTATGTTACCTAAGCTTCTCTATTTCTTCAGATCCTTGCCAGTACAGATCCCTAAGATGGATCTAATGTGATTCCAGTCTAAAGTATTAAAAGGACATAGATTGGCGAGGTCCACTCTTCTTGCCCCCAGGCGGAGGGGTGGCTTGGGGGTAACTGACCTAATAACATATTATAAAGCTGCCAAACTAGTTCAGTTGTTAATAGTATATACCCACCGCGAGAGACCGGGTTTTGGTCCTGATGGAGCATCAGACAGCCCCTAACCACACATTAGACTATTTGTTATGGCGACCGTTCAAAGATAGACCCCTTATAAAGGCCCCCACCCTCTCACATTCATTTGCACTGTGGGATCGTCTTTATAAAAAATTGTTGCTAGTATCACTAAACACACTTATTCCACAACCCAGATTTTCCACCTAGTATGGACATAGGAGCTTTTAAGTGGTGGACGTATAAAGGCCTTTATTGCATAGGACACTTCTTCACACATAAGGGACCCTTTACTCTCTCCCACTGCAACTCCGTCTTGGAGATGCCTGCATCTGAGAGATTTTGTTTCTTCCAAATAGCACATTATCTCTGCTCGATTCCCATGGCTGTCAAACCCCCCACATTAACCGATTATGAAAAATGGTGCACAGGGGATGGAAGCTCTAGAGGGGGCATTTCTTTGGTATATGGGTTGTTGCTTTCCTCCTCCCAGAAACAGCCTTACATGCTGGCCTGGGAAAAATACCTCAACTGTGAAGCAGATTTGGAGACATGGTCAGATAGACTGCAATTAGCATACAAGGGAGTCATGAATATTTCCCTACTGGAAGTAGGGTACTCAAGGTACTGACAAGATGGTACCTGGTGCCGGCACGTCTGGCTAGGATGTACCCGACGGCCTCGCCAGAATGTTTCCAGGCCTGCAAACTACAGGGTTTTATGCTACACACATGGTGGGAATGCCTCAAAATTAGGACTTTTTGGAACAAGGTGTTTTCGTGCTTCGTAAGGTGACCGGGCTTATGATAGAACAGCGCCCAAGCTTAGTAATGCTCAATGACATTCCTGCTGAATGGCCGTGACATCTAAAACATCTCCTCTATTTCATTCTACTAGCGGCTAAAATCACTATTGCGGGGGCATGGAAGACACCTTCGGTATCCTTTAGAAGATTCAAACATAAAATAACATGGATAATGATACATGAAAAAATAGCCAGCATAGTTAATGACCGACAAACCCAATTTGAATGAACATGTGACCCTTGGGCGACATTCGCTCACATACCTCTCTCAGCAAATTAGGACAACGTGTGGACAGGAGCTTTCCACTCGTGGAGGGTGGATGATTTCTACGGCTTGGCTCTCCACCTACCTTTTCTAAATTTCTTTCTTCTTACATTCACTCTCTCTCCTCTTTACTGATTTCTCTGCCTCTTTCTAAAACCTTATCTCTTTCCTCAGCATCTACCAACTCCTCTTGTTGCTAAGTTGCTACTTATTGTTGCAAGACTGTAGTGATTACATTAATACCTTACAGTAGTGGAATGATTACAAAGGAAAACATACTTTTTTTAGGAGATTGCACTCCTTCAGAAATATGATAACCATGGTTCAATGTTCTTGATTAAGACCAGACTACTCAAGTTTTCAGCTTCCAGTTACGATGTAAGGTCATGCTATACCTACTTTAGTACCATTTTGCCACCTCACCTCATGTGATTTCAAACAGCTGGTTGTCTGGATGATTACAGGTGGGAGGGAGGGGGGATGTCTTTCTGCCCAGCCACAGTATGCTTCCAAATGGGGTAGCTGGGAAATGGGGAGATGTTTCTCTTTTCCCAGCATGTGTAATTCATTTTGTCAACCATTTGTCATTTGTCACGGATGTATACCACATGAAGTTTGATGTGATATGTCAATCATCATACTTTTTATACTACAATGAAAATATTGAAACATAAAATGCATATTTGTAAAGCAGTGAATGCATTATTCACTAAACATTTACTGGTGGTGAATGGTCAAGGACAGCTCCAAGTACATGTACTGCGGCAGGGTGGCCCTTAAGTGCATAATCACGTACCTGTACATCATCTCCTGTCATCGGCTCTGGGACACCCGAACGCGCCGCTGGAGCCATGCTCCGGTTGTGATTGGACATAGCGGGAGCCAATCAGCGGGTCCGGTGGCTGCAATGGCCACTGGGACCCGCCAATCGTTCGTAGGAGAGGCAGAATGGCAGTAAACAAGGCATAACGCTGTTCTTTCAGAGAGGATGTGAGAGATCTTGTGTTCCTGCTAATCAGGAACACAGATGTGTCTCTTCCTCCAGTTAAACTATTCCCCATGTAATACAAACAAAGAGTTTGACCGCTCCAGGTGAGGCTGGCTGGTATTACTTTCCTTGGGTACATGTCCAGTCCGTGAACTGCATCAATGGTGAAGGGGAAAAGAGGTTGACATCACTCCAGGTGTGCGATAAAACATCCAGTCTTTATTTGAGATTATGATTAAGCAAATTTAATTTTGGGAAACACGTCAATCTTTTGCCTGCCTGCACTCTGTCTGCTCATCTTTGGACATGCAAGAATATTTATGGATTGTTTGTACATCTATTCAAATCAAGACTGGATGTTTTATCGCACACCTGGAGTGCTCTCAACCTCTTTTCCCCTAAACTATTCCCCACACGGTTAGAAATAACTCCCTAGGAGCACACTTAACCCCTTAATCGCCTCTGGGGTTAACCCCTTCCCTGCCAGTGTCATGTATACAGTGGCAGTGCATTTTTTTAGCATTTATCACTGTATTGGTGTCACTAGACCCCAAAAAGTGTCAGATTCTGCCCGCTAAAAATTGCTGGTCGCTGCCCTTACTAATAAAAACAAAAAAAATAAAAAGTTCATAAATCTATCCCATAGTTAGTAGACACTATAACTTTTGCGCAAACCAATCAATATATGCTTTATGGGATTTTTTTTACCAAAATATGTCGCAGAATATATATTGGCCTATATTGATTTTACATTTTTTTATTGAGCATGTTTTATGGCAAAAAGTAAAAAATATTGTTTTTTTTTTCAAAATTGTGGCTATGTTTTTGTTCATAGCGCAAAAAATAAAAAACTCAGAGGTGACCAAATACCACCAAAAGAAAGCTCTATTTGTGGGGATAAAAAGACATCAATTTTGTCAGTTAAAGTAAGGCAGTACCCTATCACAAAAAAATGGCCTGGTCATTAAGGGGGTAAAACCTTCCTGACCTACCTTGGGCTGAAGTGGTTAAACATATTTGCCAGGAATATTCACCTATAGTGAATTGGAAATATTACATTCCCTGCATGATAAACATTCCCCTAAATAAATGTTATTATAAAAAATGTAATTAAATTGTAATAGATCTGCAAGTTCATACTAACCACATTAAAATCAGTAGTATGTTTTATATGAATCATTTGCCATAAATGTACTTACAGCGTGTTTTAACTGTACCATACAGTTTTTCTCCTTCATGATCCGTATTGCGGTAGTAAATCTAACAGGAGGCAATGTGAAAAATAAATTAAAATAAGTAAAATATTCAAATGTTCGGGACAGTAAAGAAACCACAAGTATAAGAGAAGACAAAGAGAAGACAAATGATAAAGTGACTTCATGTAGGTCTCACTTGTTACAAATAAAAGTAAGAATTACCCTATGCTCTCACGTGGTAGGGGTTCTCATTTAAAAAAAAAATAAAAATAGCAATTCCCTTGATATATTAAAAAACTGCATGTTGTCACAGCTTGACTCATAACCTATTTATTGAAGTTTATGTAAACCCAACATGTTTCTGTATATTTGGCATCATGCCTCACTGTATACAGTTTTCTTAAAATTTGGCCATTTGCACAGACAAAAATAAGTTAGCACTAAAAAATGTGTACCCACTTCTACAGTAGCTGCTGCAGTATTTGTTACATATCTTACTCTTACTAAGGCAACAGTCTCCTGTTTGCATTGCTATGTGATTGGAGGAGCGGAGAGTGTGGTGTTCAACCTCATACACACTATTAGATTTTCTGCACATTTTTGTCCTTCAGATTTACCAAAATCATGTAGTGCAAGGACCTGCCTGATTGCATACGAATTGAAACTCTAAAGCCTCGTACACATGATGCGATTGATGTACGATCGCACATCCAGCTTTTCCCAAAATTGGCTGTCCAAGATTTTGTCTAGCATACTGACGGTAGTCAAATTATTGTTTGACAAAGCCAAACATAGTGACGTGTTACGAGTGTATAAAGAGGAAGTTCAGGTGAATGTGAATTACGGACGCAGGTTTACACGAACGAACACTTCCTGGATTCCGAGCATGCGTGTTTGTACTTACAACTTTTGTTTGTCCAACTTCTGTACAGACGAGCGGAAAATCAGATGACATCTTGTCGGCAGACAAAAGTTTTCTAGTTTGCTCAGACAACTTCTGTTGGACGATAATTGAAAATTGGCTGTCGAATAGAGGGTACTAATGGTCGGATTATCTCACAACAGGCTGTCGTAGGACAGTTTCCGGGCGATAATTGTAAAGTGTGTACGGGCCATAAAAATTGGACCTCATATTATATGGTTTTGGTAAATCTGAAGAAAAAAATCTGCAGAAAATCTAATGGTGTGTATGGGGTCTTCATCCAAATCTCCTGCAAGTACAGAATGCCTTCCATTCATTAAAAAGAATTCAATGTTTTTTATGCATATAGGAGGTGCCACCTGAGTAACCCACAGTGATCAGTGTACTGTAGCTAGAATTACAGGTCTCACAAGCATACCCATCCCTTTGTTTACATGCAGCTGTGGTGTGGGAAATCTCTCTCCAGCAACTTATTTTCCTGGCACTGACAGCTTCCTTCTGGGTTTGGTAGGATATGGGTTTGGACTGAATCCAAGTCAAGCCCAAGCAATGTGGAGATAAGGTACAGACTCGAGGGACAAGACTGAAAGACATTACATTAGAATACAATGCCTTGAGATCCTTAACCTTTTGTTAGGACGGACAGTCCAGCACATCTAGTTAACAGCTGATAATGAAATCTGCTGTCACAATACAGAGAGGGGTAATTATGGCAAAAAACACCCCTGCCCCCTCATAAACATTAAATAGCAAGGGATTACTGAGTAAGATTTTTCATGGTTGCAAAAGTGGAAATGCACTTTAGGTAAATTGTTTTTGTGCATTTGTTGCAAAGTTTTTTTTTTCAGGGTAACAATGTTAAGCCACTCTCTAAATAATAGTAGCTGTATTGTCAGCCTGTTATGTGAGTGCCTTCAGTTGGCCATTGTGCTGCTTATCTCATAGACCTGGAAGATGCGTACATAGCAGGCTGTAATTGCTTCTGCTAATTGTGAACCAGTGACTTGGCATTGTCAGTCCCTCCACAGGAAGTGCTGTTATTTGCATGATCTCCAGGTAAGAAACTTTGTACAAAAATAATTTGCTGTATACAGTAAGGTATGATGCCAAATTTATTGGAAAATAGATTTATAGTTTACATACACTTAAAGTAGAATTTCAGCCCAAGCCTAACTAATCTTAACCACTTGCTTACTGGACACTTATACCCCTTCCTGCTCAGGCCAATTTTCAGCTTTCAGCGCTGTCACTCTTTAAATGACAATTGCGCGGTCATGCTACATTGTACCCATATGAAATGCTTATCATTTTCTTCACACAAATAGAGCTTTCTTTTGGTGGTATTTAAAGAGGTAGTAAACCCCCAAGTACTATTTTTACCTACAGGTAAGCCTATAATAAGGCTTACCTGTAGGTAAAAGGAATATCTCCTAAACCTACATGGTTTAGGAGATATTCGCCCTGCATGCAGCCACTGACATTAGCGGCGCATGCACTCTGATGATCCGGCGGAGGCGGCCGGCAAATCAGAGCTGGCTGCTGGAACGAAGAGCTCCCGCGCGCACGCGTGGGAGTGACGTCACGAGGCTCCAGCCACTCACAGCGCCGGAGCCGCGTACCCGGAAGAAAGAAGAGGACCATCATGTCAGCTCCCTCAGCGCTGACCGGCTCGGGCATCGGGGGCCTCGTTCTAAGGTAAGTATTTCATAATATGTTAGTATGCGATGCATATTAACATATTATGCTATTGTCTTGCAGGATTGCTTTTTTTTTTTTCAGGCGGGTTTACTACCGCTTTAATTGCCACTGGGTTTTTATTTTTTGCTAACAAACAAAAAAAGACCGAAAATTTAGCAGTTTGTCATAAACGTTTGCAAACCGGTAGTTTTTCTCCTTCATTGATGTGCGCTGATGAGGCTGCACTGATGGGCACTTATAGGCTGCACTGATGGGCACTGATAGGCTGCACTGATAGGCACTAATAAGGCAACACTGATATGTGGCACTGATGAGCAATGATAGGTGGCACTGATGGGCACTGATGAAGCGGCATTGGTGGGCACTGATAGGCTGCACTGATAGGCACTAATAAGGTGGCACTGATGGGCATTGATATGTAGCACTGATGGTCAATGATAGGTGGCACTGATGGGCACTGATGAGATTGCACTGATAGGTGGCACTGATGGGCACTGATCGGTGGCACTGATGGGCACTCATAGGTGGCACTGATGGGCACTGGTAGGCGGCACTGATGGGCAGCACTGATAGGTGGCACTGGTAGATGGCACTGATGATGAGGCACTGATGGGCATTGATTGGCAGCACTGATGGGCACTGATAGGTGGCACTGGTGGGCACTGGTAGGTGGCATTGGTGGGCACTGCTTAGCAGCAGTGGCTGTCGGTGTGTGGGACCAATGTTCCTTTTACATGAGCCGGTATCAAGGACTCGGTGATCACAGAGCATGCCACCCACGCACCGCCGGGTGGCATGCAGGGAGCGCAAACACGCGAGGACATACATGGACGCCCTCCCGGCAATTTAAGCCCGTGTTGTAGCCGTCTTTCGGCAATAGTGTGGGCTTTAAGTGCTTAAAAATGAACTCTCCTTCCTCTATGCTGACTAGTCTATGTAAAAAAAAGATGTCTACACTTACCTATTTTCAGCTCACTCTTTGATCGGTCATGTGATCTGGCTCTCATATGTCAGCCAGCAGTGGCTGCAGGGTAGAGGAGGTAGTGCAGTGAATGGCTGGGACATGAGAGGATATGAGTAACGTTTCCACTCCCAGACATTCCCAGCAGTTTTTGAGCGTTCTCTCCTCCCCTGAAACCACCGCTGGCTGACATGGGGAGCCGGATCATGTCACAAGACCAAAGTGGACTGAGAATAGTCCAATAATAAGTGTATACAACTTTCTTAAACATGTTAGTCAGTATAGTTGTGTAGCACCCTCTACCTTAGGTAGGTGCTAGACGTGATAGGATGGTAGAAGAGGTAAATTTAGGCAGGCCTAGCACCTAGGCCTGTTTGTTTTGATCCTGGGCAGGGGAGTGAACTAGGGAGTGCTGGTGACTCACAGGTGGTGACACCTCTCAGTTATCTCCCCTTTGCTTCTAGAGGGTTCTAGAAGAAAGGGTGGGGAAGAGGGGTGGAGCTGCCTGGGGTGTTTGGGGAGCCTTGATCAATCCCCAACATGGATTGGCAGGGGGCAGGCCCCTTCAAATACCCAGGGTCAGCCCAGCTGGGGCGGAGAGTTCGGGTGGAAGAACTGGGAGATGGAGCACTAGTTGCTGGGACCTTTGAAGGAGCCTCTAATCTGGGGGGTGACCTTGGGTCTGGAAGCTCCGGAGTGGAAGGGACCCCTCAGCACATACAGGGGGAGTCCTAAACAGGGAGCAAGAGAGAGAGCAATGAAGTTGTGCTGCCGGGCAAGTCTTCAGGAGGGATCTACCAGGTGTTGGTGAGTGATACACACCCAGGGATCTTGGAAAGGCACGCTGGAGCAGATTGAGAGGAAGGAGACAGTCTAAGAAGAGTGTGGAGCCAGCAGGTACTGTGGTGTCACTGGGCAGTGCAGTTGGGTCGCTGCAGCCAGGTGGGCTGGCAGGGCCTGAAGAGGGACTGACTGTGAGCAATAGTCCACCGAGGCTACCTCGGACTAATGGGCGGTCCAGTGAGGCCTGGTCAGAGTTAAAGGCAGGCCTCACCATGTGTTAACTAGGCCACAGACGTGTTTTGCAAGAGTGAGGTAGAGAAGTTGACTGGAGGAAAAGAGAGCAGTATATTTGGAAGTGTATATATGTAGTCCCATTCAAGAACTGTTGGAATCATTGGGCATCCCATAATATCCTATACCCCATCCAAGTTAAATCCCCTAATAAAATGACAAAAACACAAGTACTACACCTGTTCTTCTTGACTCCGGATGTGTGGAAAAGTGTGACTGACTGAGCAGGGTGACAGGTGAACTACTACAACCAGCAGCCCCTACAGGGATACTGCTACAGTTGTTAGGAGGGAGAAGGGGACATGTTTAATACTAGTTAGGTTTAGGCTTGAATTCTACTTTAAAGTATCTATGTATCAACGTTTTAACCCATTATCCTTACAACATTCACCAGAGATTCGCACTTTTTTTTTGTATAAAAATATTTGAATCTTGTGTGTAAACATTGAAAACTAGACCCCTAAGAAATTTTGCATAAGCTATATTTGAACCTTGCCACCAACCCAAAGAGTTTAGCTTGCAGTCATTAACATGAAAAATGTTAAGCCATTCTTTCATGTGGACCTGTACTGTATTTTACCAAGCATTACTTTTAGTAATATAATCTGCTATACAATCTCTCCTTGTGAGCAAATATAGCAGTAGTTACAATGCAACATGTATATATTATCAATTTTATCAGAAAAGTCAACAGTAATAATTTCCCATATTTCTCTTTCTGTAAAAAGCCTTTATATTATGTATTACAAGTATTTATACAGCGTTGACTGTGTTATGCAGAACTTTACATATTGTACATTATATCAGTCCCTGCTCTCAACGAGCTTACAATCTAACATGGATACACAAACGTACCAGGGCCAACTCACTGACCAGCATGTCTTGGGAATGTGGGAAGAAACCCATGAAAGCAAAGGGAGAACATGCAAACTTCATGCACTAGGACCCTAGTGTTTTAAGGCAGGACTGCTGACCACTAAACCACTGTGATGCCCTTTAGTTATTAATTACTAGTCACTTTACATGTGACAATTTAGAGTTACATTAATAGTCCATGGTGCATATGAAATTAATTTCTTAATTTTTTGTGGGTTTAGTTCTCATGAGTACCTGAGTCTGGAATTTAAAGTTCTAATATTATATTCATGATAAGATACCAGTGCAATTCCACAGCTACTGATGGATAAATAACCTCTGTAATTTCATCTTCTTATTGATCATACTACTAACACCATTTAAGGAAAGACATATTCAGTCCTTAGGTGTGGTAGCTGCATTAGTTTTTTTATGTAGTCTTTATTTGAAAAAAAATTTAAGGTACAAAAATAAAAGACATAAAGTAAAAGCATATTGTAAAGCAATATACATTACAGATTACATGTAAACATAGTAAAGGGAGGGGGTAGAACGGGGGGGAGAAGGGATTGGCCAAAGCGTTGTACATAGAGTCATGGAAACGGGGTCAATACATGAGATTGGGGCTGCAGATTCATGCCCCAGTGGAGACCACCTAATCCTGGACAGTCTGTCCCAGTGAATCTAGGCAGTCTCCCACAGGGGAGTGGTGAGAAATTGTTTGAGTAGGGCTCTGTGCCCTCGACCCCGGTTTCTTAAGGCAGACAAGACAGACATGGCCAAGCAAAAATAGAAAACAGGTCAGGGTGTACTCAATAAAATGCACATCATTAGAATCACTAGAATCAGCTGTTCACACAGGATCTGTAACTAATCTACCATCGGCCACATGTGTGGTACCAACACCGTTTCCAAGGCTCACCTGGGCCAATTGAGCAAACTGGGGATTAGCTAGGTCCAGCAGAGCCAGATCCAAGTTAGAAGGTACCGGTGCCGTGCTTGAGATATGTTCTTTCCAGGGCACCCAGGTGGAATCAAACCTCTTTTGGGTGCATCTGCAGGTTGCTACCCACTCCTCTGCTGCCGTGATCTCCCCTACCCGCTCAACTCATCCTGTTTCGGTTGGAATTTGTGGGCTCTTTCAATGGATTGGAATAAGGCATTTAGCGGCATTGAGAAGGTTGGGAAGCAGCGGCGGCAGGTGTGTAAGGGGCGCTTGGGCGCCGCCTCCCTGCCAGCTAAAGAAAAAAAAAAAAGTCAGCCCGCCTCCCTACAGGGCGCTGGTACATTGACTTTCTTTTTTTTTTTTTTTTTTTGGCTCCTTGGCTGTCACCTGACAGCCAAGTAGTGAGCCTATTGGTCGGCCATTAAAGCCTATGCAGGTGCGCTTGATCCGGCGCACATGCATAGGCTGATTGGCTGCCCTCAACTGCGGCTCAGTGTGATTGGTTGCGGTGGCCGGGGGCGGGTCACTGTGGGAGCGGAATCGACTTGCGCGCCACAGAGACCATGAACGCCCAGTCACCGACGAAGGGGGAGGGGGACAGCGCACTCTCCGCATGCCAAACTCTGCAACAATCCTGCTATTGGATGGGGTAAGTGCGGGGGGGGGTCTCTGCAATGTACCCCACCTGTGTCACTGCCTGCAAACTGCCCCACCTGTGTCACTGGCTGCAAACTGTCCCACCTGTGTCACTGGCTGCAAACTGCCCCACCTGTGTCACTGGCTGCAAACTGCTCCACCTGTGTCACTGGCTGCAAACTGCCCCCACCTGTGTCACTGGCTGCAAACTGCCCCACCAGTGTCACTGGCTGCAAACTGTCCCCACCTGTGTCACTGGCCACAAACTGCTCCCACTTGTGTCACTGGCTGCAAACTGCCCCCACCTGTGTCACTGGCTGCAAACTGCCCCCACCTGTGCAACTGGCTACATAACTGCCCCACCTGTGTCACTGCCTGCAAACTGCCCC